>CAUOPZ010000045.1:65000-105000 GCA_963457665.1 Thysanoteuthis rhombus | reverse complement strand
TAACCACCTTACCGTGGAAAGGATGCAGTATATTCCAACAGAGACAGTGCTGAAGCCATAAATGCAAGCTCCTGAGATGCCAGTACATGAGCAGCACCTTAAAATGTACAAACCTGTTCAATTCGCAAACATGTGATTAAGAAGGGGATATTGACACGATTATCATAGAGGCAGATTTTACTGAATCAGAAGTAGTGGACCAATATTAGGGATGGATCCCATATACTTAACAGAATGATACACAGTGAAGGAACTTTCATCAGATGCCTTTCCACTAATGAAAATATCCTCTGGATTTGTATGTACAGGTTATGTGTTCGCCATTTTATTTTCTGAAATCCATCTAGTTATATCTTCTGATTGTCTCAACTATTAATAGAATTAGACAGAGTTATTACTTTTTTTTCTAATGGGGTATTCTGTGTACAGTTTAAAGTGACTACATGCACGAAAAAAAAAAAAAATAAATCAATCAATAAGTTATCTCTGGATTCTTCTTTTTCTAACTCTTGCTGATTTCATTTCCCCCAGTTTCACAAAATCTAACTGCAATCCATCAAGAGCTTTGGGAGGTATCGTGTAGACAGATAGCAAGACAAAACGGATGGTAAAAATCACATGATGTGGACGTAATTATGCCGTAGGTGGGGGATGTAGTTGTATATGGATCTACTCCAAAATCCAATCACCTTTTCTGTAGCCTATTGTCCATCCTTCCAAATTTCATAGAGAATTTGGGAAGTTATATTGAGGACAGACATGAGATTTTGGCAATATTACGTAGTGGGACATAACTATGATGTAGGAGAGGTAACTGGCAATGTATCCGCTCTCAAATTCACTTCTTCCATAGCCAATTGTACACCCTTCAACAAAATTTCCGACAAGTTCATTCAGAACTTAAGGAGATATCGCATGAACTGCCAGTTTCATGGTTCTGAACGCCCGTTATTGGGTAAGCATTAAAACTAATGGAATCTTCAATAATCTACCAGTTTGCTATGGCTATCATGCCCAACTGTGAACTAGAAAAGTCTGGCACTACATAAAACAACTAGAATTTGCCCACCCACATGATAACGTGAGTTATGGGATCTTAGCTCATGGACTATACTATACGTACGTTACTATGTCCAACTATAAAAGCAAACGAAAATTGAAACTGATTTTCAAGACTTACAAAGATTTCAAACAAAGAAATGTATCTACGATATGATCAATGTAGACGAGTACAAAAAAAGACGCCGCCGACACAAGAAGCAGCAGCAGTAATCAATTTGCAAGCTCAAGAGATAATCAGGAAGTCAAAAGCCGTTTAGAATCTACCACTATTATCTGCTTCAGAATAGTAATTCTGTAGAGTTGACCTAATAATATTCGAGCACAGCCTAGAGGTTGATTTCCTTCTTTTAATCCATTATTCCGAAATAGCCAAGACGCAAGCCAAACAACAGCACAGTGAGTGTAAGAGAAATCCATTTACGTTATTGAAATGCAAATTAGATCAAAAAAATTAATGTAAGACTAAAATATAGTTGATAAGCTAAACCTGAATTTCATCTCGAATCATTTGAAACTTGAAGAGAAAAAAATAACTACTGCTGAGCTGACGTAAAAGATTTCAACTGGACTGTAGAAATGGCCTTCGGTTAGAAATCGAATATTTGAAAAATAACTTTTTGGCTATCTAACTCTTTTTTAAGACGTAACCATGTAGCCAGCCATGTTATGGCTAAAAGCGACCAGATCTATTTAAAAATGGCTATAAGAGGATTTAATCGCCAATAACAGTGTGAGTTTCATTTCCTCTAACGTATTTTAAAAGGTGACCAATATAATTATCTAGGAAGTAACAATAATAAGGCACACGTGTTAATTTTTCATTTTATTTTTCTTTCAAAAAGTATAAATCTAGCCACTTAAAATTGCCAATTTTGTCTAAATGGTCACATGGTGCGTCTTGGTGAAGATAGCTAATTGTATCTAAAGAGTAAAATGAAATTAATCCAAATAACATCGTTTGCCAGTTTGCATAATAAAAACTGATTCAGTTAAATCAGTTACTACAGACTTGACACGATTAAATTAGCAATTTCGTTTCGAATATGCTCTCGTCCTAAATGAAAAAGCAGGAGAGAAGAAAACTTTAGACAAGCGTGGCAACTAGTTTCTATTAGAGTAAATGTTCATCAGCATCTTAAATTAACAATTTTATTAAAAACAAGTAATACAGCATCTTGAATCAACCATTTCATCAAAAACAGGTAATAAACTTCTAGAAATTAAAGTACCTTTCATTGAGCAGTCTCGCTTACAAAGCAAATTTGAAGTAGCCCCTATTCAACTACAAATTTCCCAAGCAAACAACCACACATATTTCTTAGCAAAAGAATAGAAGTCGTTTAAAACAACCAGAAGAGATAAGCTCGGTCTGTCTGCGGCGATAGATTTTATTTTAAATCAGTTCTGACAAAATAACCGTATAATCAGTATGAGTAAAGACGAATATGTGTGATGGCAATTTCCCTACAGACATTCACACAAAGAGCAGGAAATGGTAGTCGTAAGGCTGCTACTACACAACTGATACTGCTTACTTCGCACGAGAATTCTCGTATACTGTATAAGCCAAGTGGACAGTGCTGAACGTTTCAAATGGTCAGGAAGTGGGATGAGAGAGGGAAATATATGCTGCATCTACATAGAAAGTGTTACACAGCAACTCAAGTGTTGCAGTGCGACGGTAATCAGTGAACAGGTGTAGGTTCAAGTACTGAGAGAGAGTCGCTGAACGAGCTTGATCCAATAATCAGGGATGCATTAAAAAAAAAGAGCACACATCAAAGGAAAATTTCTCATTGCAGAAATTCATGAAAAGCATAGATCCCATTTTTCCAGATCAATGGCATTGACATATTTGCTAATTCTTTTTCTTCTTGCCTTTTCAGAAGAGCAAATGATTAGACAATTCTTCGGCAATTAAATCAATCACGTCTAATTGAACTCATCATCCACCGGCGATTTCTTCATCAAACCAGATGAAACACCGTTATATATTTTACAAGCACCTTCTAAAAAGATGTTCAATGATAGTGAATAATGCAAATTTTAATTATCCTCATCAAGAGCTAAATAATAAATCAAACCTGAAACCTCATACATGTTCTCAACATCAAACTCACAAAATCATGTGTGACCGAAGCCATAAGAAAAAGAGAAACACTATAAATTGGTCTATATTTTTAAAATCAAATTGCGTTTTTTTGTGTGTTGTTACGAAAAAACTATCACCCAAATACGCTTGCATATTAGCCGATGCATATTCGAAATCAAGCGAGTCATTGTAGTGAAAGAAGGTTAATAAGGCTTTTTTCGTATAAAAAGGAGAGGTTTCCTCGATCAACTTTTATAATTGCCACAAATAGATGCTGGTGAATACACTGAATGATGCATAAAGAAAAATTTCTCAACTTCCGATTTATGAAGGTCATACTTCATATCCCACTATATACTTAAAACGCAAATGTTACGAACTTGGTTGGAAGTTCGTAACTGAAACTGCATAGCTTTTACTGACCATCCGTAGAGAAAAATGGGTCACTCAAGCTTTCCTTTTCCTTCCTCAAGAGATGCTGTCAGGTTTTAAAGGCGAGAATGTCAGTGGATAAATATAGTAAGATGGATTGAATTCAATATGCCATCTTTTGCCTAGAGATAGATATCAGCAACTACTACTAGCAGTAAAAATTAATGGGAAAGGATATGTAGGGAAAAAATGCATTTATGTTAACTACACGAGTAAACAGGTTAAATTCTAAAAGCTATTTTAGAAACCAGAAATGAAAAAGATTTTATATATATATATATATTATATATATATATATATATATATATATATATATATATATAATTTCCTCTTACAAATTCAATTTACAGCGGATGGCTTTGAACAATGACCAATAAATGGACTTGATAGTATGCAACAACAAGAGACAAAGGACAGATGCATCATCCATAGTTGAAATGTCACTTCAATACATGAAAGGATAAAATTGTGCTCTGGGAAAGAAAAATTCTACAATTTTCACGTGCAGAAGAAAAAAGTTCATATACAAAATTTGGATACGAGTAAATTTTCAAATTAACAGATTTCCTATCTTCACACAAAGGATTGCTCGTAGGAAAAAAAGACTAGATTTTGACCCCATAGCTTATGTGTGTAAGAAAGACCTGCCTATATCTGAAATGGTGATATTTTTCTCAAAAGAAAAAACTAAATACAACAGAAGAAATGAATATAGGCAGTTACATTGTAGAGTAAAAAAAGAAATCTTTCAAGAAACAATTAATTGGAATGAAAGATTAGAAAAGGCCCACCATGGTAAAATGAAGTGATGAATATAAGGAGAGGGGGGGTAATTTTTTGGACGACAATATTCATTCTTAGTGCAGATACGTTGGTTAGTTAGATTCAAGGTATTTGAAATTAGAATGCTGTTTTTATTGCAGAAATTAATAACTTAAAAAACTGGGGGGGGGGGTAAGAACTGAACTCATAATGCCCGATTTTGAAATCATTAGACTTCATGCACTTGGATCGAAGATAAAAAGCCAAAATTGTGTAAGTCTGAAACTTTTCCCAATAAAACAAGAAAAATAAAAAACTCAAATCAAATTTTTCAACTCCTAGCCCAGTTAGAAATATTCTCACGTCTTCAGGACTCTACACTCTCCAAAGACGTCAATATTTTTGTTAAAATATATATACTTCAATGGTTCAGATTTTTATTCGAATTCTACATTATTAGGACACGTTTTGACGACAATAAATCAAGATGGAGCTATTCAAGTACAGCCAAACAGTTCTCAAAATCAGAACTACTGTAAAGTTAAAGTAAAGAAGTGGGGGATCAGTGTCTTCTAAGCATATTACGAAGTAATCCCTCAGTTCATAGTTATTATGCACGTACAGGAGTCTAATATCCAAAAATGTCATTGAAAGGATACCAATGGCTATATCTTTAACTTTCCTGTGCGCTCTTTTTCAAAAGAGAAACAAAAATGTAAACATTCCCTGAACTCAGGAAAAATAATCTTCATGCAGTTCCTAACATCTACACTTACCTACAGAATTATTCAATTTCATAGAAAGAAATGAAAGTAAGAGGGATCGGTTTATTACAGCGAGTAGATTGTATATAGATCCCCCACTTAATGTCCATTCTACACGTACTAATTTAGGTAGCAAAAATATCAGGGTTAAAGCCCAACCTATTTGTGCGGAAAAGAAATATTCATCAATCCGATTGCTTCGATACAGTAACCAAGTGTAACAGTTAAAATCATAAGTTTTCCAAACGTAAAATATGGAATTTTGGGCTTATTCAACTGAAAAATGGACAACTTCGGTAACAAACATAAAGAGAAAGAAGACGCGTGCTCAACTAGGAGAAGTCATATGACGCCATGCTGGATTATCACTATTTTCAATAGGGTTTACTTCAAATAAAATACGTTTAAATCTTTTCAGACCTATTACTGTCTATTCTATACTCCCTAATCTTTTGTTGGGAAACATTCCCGGCGTTTTCGAAAGACTTTATACCGACATAAATTGAGAAATGTTACAGATCGCCAACTTACCTGATAGAACGCTCACAAAAAGCTAACGGGTCACGTGACTAGCCGTCGCATTCGCGCCGCCATATAAAAATGTTATCGGGATGACGTCATTTTGGAATCCCCCAAGAAAAAGATACTTCGGCAAGTGTTACAAATGTAAAAGACAGTCTGAATTTAAGTTACGATTTGAAATTTCATAAATTTATTTCGTTTTTGCTCAATTTGAGCTCTACCCTGCTTTAAAAACTGCTGTACGGAATTTACCGGAAAACGTCGAATGTTAATGACTGCAATACGGTGTTCACTGAAAATAAGTCCTTACACAATAATAACCTAATTTTACGGTAATACCAATGCTTTTTTCTTTTTAAAAATAAATAGATTGTGTTCATTCTTTCATCTCTATTCTAGCTATTTTATTTCTTTTTTTTCCATTTACTATGATGTTGGATTTATTTGCGAGAAATAAGTGACGAATTGATAAAACAACCTAGGAAATCTTTCAAGAAGTTCAAAATGTTATTGTTATTTGTTAGTTAGGTGTTCACTGTTTTGGATATACAGAAAATGTCCATCTAATAGCTTCTTTCAAATCAATACAGGGGAAAACGTCGAATAAATAGATAATTTTAGCATAGCAATCAATTCTTAGTTTTTAATTGTATATGAAGATTTGTTTTTCGTTTTTAGCGAAAGGAAATAGCCTAATCCTTTTCGCCATATTGAAGTTTACAAAAAAAAACAAACATTGCCAATTTGATCAAGCTTAGAATCAGTTTTTTACTTCCTTGTAGGCTATGTGTCTCCAATTAAAAATTACTTCGCCAATTAATATGGAAATTGGCTCGAATAACCTTAATAAATGCATAATGATTCAATGGGATTCCTTACATCTGCCCGTTTCCTGGCAATAACAGAAGAGGGGGACATAATAATGCTAGTGCTCCATGTCCAAAAAGATTTGGAGCCTTTATTGGCTAATTCTAAAATGAATAACTTTATTATTAGCTATCAGAACGGACAGCAATGAAATAAGACTAAAACAGAGGAATAACACTAAGACAACAAAATATGAAATTAATTTTTTTTCAATCAGAGTAATGATTTTTAAGATCCCTCACTGCTCTGTCATGATTCTAACATCAAAGGAATATAACAATTTAATGACGAATAAAGCCTGTCTTTAGAAAGCTAATTAACTCAAAACAGGTTCATTGAATTATAATTTTTTAAAAATATCTCTAATTTTGCAATAATTTATCTTTATATAACTTGCATGGCCCAGTGTAAGCAGGTGTGTAAACTAATTTAGTGTTGTTTGCGGAACATGTCAGTGTTCAGTACCTATGGGCTATCCTATAAAAGCTATAGCAAATCCAGATGTTACAGTTGAAGTTCCTGAAACATAAGACTTATTGGTTATTATGAGCTATGTTTAAAAAGAAAATAACTAACCCATTATATCATGAATTACAACGAATAGTATTCTCATATACATTTTTATGTGTGTATTTGTAGTGTAGATGTGAGATGATCCAACAGAATGTTGGTAAGTGACAATCAGAAGGTGAAGAAAAATTTTGGAGAAAAAAAAAGAACATTTGTCTTTTCATCCAATTTTTGGACACATTTTTGTTCATATAGTCTTTTCTTGAGAGGTCTTGACATCTTTTTGATATAGATCTGGTCACAGTCTTTACGTAGAAACACACACAACCACAATTTCAATTTTCCCAAAGCCCAATTCATCAAAAAATATACCTGACTCCTTGACATGCAGATGCATCAAAGCAGCCCTTATATCCTAATGAAATATGATAACCCAGAGGTATGGATATTTCCAGATTACTAACCCTTCAAATGCATTGATTTTGAAACAGAATCACATAAAAACAACACATTACAATATTAGCATAAAAGGGATCAGTCCCATAAAGAAACAGTATGAGCTCATATACCACTCCTTTGAGAAAAGGAAAAGAAAAGTCTCACTTAACAGCCCCAACTTCCTCTCCACCCCATATATATCAACACCTATCCATCAATGCTAGACTCTACATCTCCATTCTATAAAAATGCAGCTACAAAAACTTCCTGAAAAATTGACCATTTCAATCTTGACCCCACTCTCACTGACCTTTATATCAAACCAGCCTGATACTCATGGACACAGATACAAACACCTCCTGACCCTTCCTCCCATAGACCCTCCTTATTTCAGAGCAAACCTGACTCACTTACTGATACAAACACCCCCTCCCTCCCTACAAAACAAACCACAACATAAAAATCTCCATACTTCATTCCTCAAATCTCGAAAATGTACCCAGCTGACAGTTTTCTAAGCATCCACTGCAAGTTTCTCTGCAAAAGGTAGCAGGTAACCATCAAAATGCATCAGAACATGCCCATGTGATAATGAAAGATTTTTTAGGTGTAACACCTGCTTCTCCTCTTGAATATTTTTCACCTTCCAATTGTTATTTTACCAACATTTTATATATATATATATTTACATATTATATACATATATATGAGGCTGGTGCTGGTTGGACCATAGGCATTTTGGTCTCATGGCTTAGGCACATGATTGCCTGCCACCTGGCACATAAGTGTTACAGACCCTTGAGGTGAGAGAAAGAAGAATGATTCCGATTATTAAAAGTTAATATGTTAAAAATTTGCTCCATTCATATCTCAGAGCTAGTGAATGGTATGTGCTGGATATGTACATGGAAGATATCATTGGGAAGTTGAACTTTTGCTCTATGTCGACTGAGGTAAGTGGAATAGATATGTCTGTGTTGAGGCTAGTTCTTCCCAATTTTCTTCTAGTCCTGCACTGCCAAATATGCACTCATGTTTTATTTCATATAATATGATAATTAAGAGGTGTTCTAATGAACATTAATAAGAATCACTGTTTCCTTTTTGATAATTTTTCTAGTCGTACAGGGCCAAATCAATGCCAAAGTGTTGTTTTCTTTTCTGGTTGTGTTTGTTTGATCATGTATCCTGGTCACAAGGAGCTGAGGCGGATCTGTTATCCTCAAATCATTGTCTAAAGCAGTGCTTCTCAAAAATTTTGGTTTTGGGGTACACTAAGGGTCAAGTGAAAAATCATGGGCACACTTCACATAGAAAGTATAGAAAACTATGTTTTAAAAGAGCAAATATTGAAAAAATTTGAAAAATCGGCTACATACCATATTTCTTCACATAAAACACATGAAATTTCATACCAAATTCTGAGCCAAAATAGGGGGGGGGGTCATGCTATACTTGCATGCAAAAAAAAATTTAATAAAATCAAGCCCATTTGATGACTCCGTATCCCTTCTCCACTAGGAAATGTATTTGACTTATGTAGCTAACCAACTGTAAAGATGAAATAAATTAGATTAAAGCATTTCTGTGGTCAGTTGATTAATTTTTTTAATTATTTGAGCTTTTCTCATCAAGAGCTCATGGGAGGGCTAGGGGTGGTAATGAATGAACATGATTTTTGAGTACCGTAATATTTCCTCCTTGAGAACAACTGCAATACAAACATTCAAAACATAACTAAAACTAGCGTCCTTATCAATCACCGCCACCCATATATACTCATTTTTATCTTGTAAATTTAGCATAAACTTATATTGTAAATCGAACCCTCCACTAAAAAAAATGGTGCGGGTGGGAATTCACGACTCATATGAGAGTAGATGCATGCTGAATTTAAGGTTTCTACTCAGAACAATTTGAATTCAGATACATAGATTAATAATATTCAGAACTTACACCGAGAAAGAGTATTTAAACTGGCTGGTAGTTGTAAGCAGTGATTAATAACAACAAAAACAGTAGTAATCACATGCACAACAGATAAGATATTTGTGAAAAGTTTTTGATTGTAAGGGGTAATGGACAATAAACAGTCAAGTTTGGGTGAAGTCCAGATACATAGATACAAATGGATATAGATACGTATAAATGTCAGACCACATGAATAACCCAACAACAGCATCTAAACCAGTATTGTGGGTAGCAGTGATTAATAGATTAAAATAATTAAATTGGAAAATGACTAGATTTTAAAACAATGGCTTCAAACTGAGTGTACATGTGCAAAGATAGGTATCTTTTTTTTTACTTATTTTTCTTATGCAATGTGATGATATAAAAATTCTATACAATAATGGGCACTTATTGAATCACTGCAGTATTATCATGCATAAATTCGTAAGATCAAAGCAAAAAAGCAAGTGGTATTGCCAAACGATTGCGCCAGATCATGTACCTGTGTGATACAAAAGAGTGCAATTTTATACCAATTTTTCTCCTCTAAATCCAGTACATATATTACAAGAATCATGTTATACATGAAGAAATCCGATACTTTATTCAATCAAGTGTGAAACATGAACCTGATGTACTTTGACTATTTTCAATCTCTGTGCAAATGTACAATGCTCTCATTTCTTCATCAACATTTTGAAGAGTTTCTCTCCTTTTGCTCTTAATGTTGTAAGTGTAGAAAATCCTAATTCACACAAGTGTGAGTTTGAAAATTGCATTAAACTAGTCAATGCTTTTCTAGCTATTGAAAGATATTCTTCTTTGACAGAAATCAAAAATTTTTCATTAGAAAACTCCTTATATTTGATTTTCAATCAACCATCAACAGATATAGGAGTCAGTTTTTCTGTTAACATCAAATCAATATCATTTGAACCTTCAATGAAAAGATTATGAATTCAGTCATTCAGTGTTAAGCAATGAAAAGCAACAACTCAATCTTCAAGTGATGTTAAATGTTCCATTATGATAGGGATATTTATGACTTTTACTTATCAAAGGAAATATTTGCAAACTACTGTTTCCAGCCTTTTCCATATCCGTATATTTTCACAGAATGCTGTTATTTTGTCAATAGATGAGAGAATACTTTCAATAGAATTGTGCATATTTCTGTTAAAGTTATTAAGGTGCTGAAATATATTAGTGAAATATTTTAATCTTGAAATCCAAAATTCACATTCTAGAAATTCACAAAAGCCTTCTTATTTTCTCCCTCAAAAAAAAGAAGCAGCTCTTGTCAGAGTTCATGTAAACGTTCGAGTACTCTTTATCTTGAGAACCTTCTCATGTAAAATTAAATACCTGTGCTATGAACCCTTATCAATACAAAACTGCTCTTATAGACAAGTTTTTACAGGTCTGGCTTTAATAAAATTTACCATTTCGATCACTTGATCTTGAAATTTCCTTCAATTTATCTCCCAATGTTTTTGCTATCAAGGCTTATCTATGCAAAAAGCAGTATGTTGTAACACCTTAAACCTTCCAAGCAGTTGGCTGTTGTTGATTGTCTCAAGCCAGGTGTTTAGTCTTTGAGGTTGCCACTGTCTTCCGGGGTGCTGTCATAATTCTTTCAATGGCATCGGATACCTCATTCTTCAATCGTACGTGGATGTCTTGTTCCATCACCTGTTTTTGGCCTTCGACACTACATTCCTTCAGTAACCACAAACAAGACAGCAGATATTGTGCATCACGTCAAGATGCACTTCTCAACCCACTGCCATTTGGTTGTGAAATTTTCCATATTGAAGCTCATTTTAAACAATTCCATGTGTGACTTCACAAGCCTGACTACCTCTGATTGTACTTGGTTGTGGTCCAATGCTTTTGGAATCAGTTGGATAGGCTTTGGCAAGATCTAACCATACCACCGAAAGCATGTTCTTGTTGATTTTGTTTCTTTGGTGACCTGGCTAATTACTGCCATATGTTCCAGAGATCCAGAATTCGTCCTTTTTGGACAAGTGTCAATATACTCATTAGGGAATAAATATGTTAATCTTTTTGCAATTATGGCCCAGAATAACTTTCCTTCAGCATCCATCAAAGAAAGCTCACAAAACTGGTCAAAAACCTATGAATCTGCCTCTTTAGAGATAGAGCAACCCTTAGCAAGTGTCCAGAGCATTGGTTCCTGCTTTTTTTTCCAATGCATACGCAAAAGTATCCCAAGCCTTTAAAGCAGTTTTTGTAAGTCCAAAAACTAGTGTCAGAAAACCATTGAATTACCATTTATGCAATAGCTACTGAAGTTGGGATCTCACAGGGTTTAGCATTTTCAATTTCAAGTCAACATCTTGGCCTTAGCAAGCTTTTGGCCCAACGGGTGCCAAAAACATTGTGCAAAAATCAGCAAGCTCAAAAAATCTTTCCATCAGTCTTTTGAACAAAATCACAGTAGATAAATTTTATTGAATGAATTGTAACCTTAAACGAGTTTTGAATCAACTAATACAATCCAGAGAGCAAGGTCAAGTAAAAATGGTGGCTTCCAAGGGGGTCTACTGGGCTAGTAAAATTCAAGTCAGAGGGCTCTACTCAGAAGCTGATGGCAATTTTGGTGGGTGGGGGATACCAAAGGGATAATTTTGATAGATTTTCTCAAAGAACTCAGGATAATCCAAGGAGCTTAATAAAGAAAAGGTTCAAGAATATTGAAAAATGCATAAGCAAAAAAAAATGGTCAAGTTAGTTGCAACAAGGATTTTTTTTTATCACAACAATGCATCTGCTCATTCTGCAGGGATAACAAGGGCTGTCCAACAATATCATTGAGAAACTTCACCTCATTTCACCCAACAGCTCTAATCTCACCCCTTCAGGCTCCTTTTTGTTCTCAGTTGAAAGGGATATAATTTGAGTTCCTCAATGATGCCAAAACTGTCATGGTGCAAATTGAAGGGAGTGTTATAGAGATTGAAATGCCATCTACAGAAGTGTATAGACCAGGTTGAGAGAGAGAGAATTAAGGACAAATAAAGGCTAGGAAAATTGTGTTGCAATAATCTTGCAGGTGGGGAGAATCTGCAGCTTTTAAAATCACCATTTGAAATCCCATCTTTTTACTTGGGATCAAGCACTGACCACTGGTACAAATGGGAACTATGTATTTCAATCACGAGATAAGCCTAAACACAATTATTAGGATTAAAAACCAGTACTATTTTTTTGACTTCATAAAGAGAAGAGAAAAAAGCAAATGCTAGACACTGATTTTAGATTATCACTTATAAAATGTGACAAGGGAGATTTTGTGTGATGAATTCATACTGGCATTCCTAACCAAAGAAGTCCCTAATTAGTTTCTTGAAGTTGATCTATTTACATTTCAAATCTTTTCCTTGAATCTTTTTATATTTTTAAGAATAAAAACATGTTAATCAGTAATTTTTAAATCTTTATTTTTGTGTTTCACAAGCACTTTCATTTGTTTTTTCGGTTTTCAAAATATATTTGAATATTTGACACATAACTTCTAATTTATACTACCACCTGTCAAGACTAATTTTTTGCTGCCACTGCCAGAGCAGGTAAGATAATTATGAGAAAGTGCATTGCTCTAGTATTCATTCAGCCACTTGTAGCCATTGTAGTGTGACAGAGAAAAGAACATGGTCAAAATAACTGGAAACAGAACAATGTACAAGGAGAGGTGGATACATGCCTATACCAAATGCAAAAGTGATATAAGCATTTGCAATGGTAATTTGAAGTCAGTGTGCTTTTTTTCTTATAGCTGTTATGGCAACACGGACATTTACAGCAAGCATTTATAATATCAATATAAACAAGACATATCACAAAAATTGGCTGGATCAACTGTCCTTACAAAATTAGATGCAGCCTGCAGATTTCATCAACTTCCATTAGACCAGGACAGTTGTCCATTAACAACATTTATAAACCTATATAAGAGGCACTGATTTCAAAGATTGCCTTTTGGAATTTCATCTGCTCAAGAGATATTCCAAAGCAGAATGACTGAACTCTTCAAAGATGTTGAAGGAATACAGGTCATGATAGACAACATTTTGGTCCATTTGAAGAATATTCAGGAACATGATGCAAAGAACATCTTTCGCAAGAACATTTGACTGACTACAGAACCAATTCTAACATATTACAATCTGAACAAATAGTTAATAGTGCGTGCAGATAGTTTAAGACTGGGGGCAGTGCTATTCCAGGAAGGAGATGGCAAATTGAGAATCATAGCTTACACACCAAGAACACTAGCACAGGCAGAAGTAGATCCATGCAAATAGAGAAAGAATATTGGCAGCTGTTTGGGTGTGCAAAAGATTTGATTTATATATCAACAAGATTGGAGCAGTGCATACTTCAAACAGACGAGGTTGATAACTCTAATAAAGAATCATGAGATATACAACAGTTCACTTGGATGTCAACAACTGTAAATGTGTCTCAGACAATACAGTCCTAGAGCAGAATTCATTCTAGGGAAATGAAAAAAAGTCCCAGTTACATTGTTGAGACACCCATTACAAGAAGAAACAAGTAGCACCAAATCAGATGTAATTGGCAACATTGACTGTATCATGGAAACAAGATCAGATACAGATTGAAAACTAGAGCAACAAGAGTACCTATGGAAAGGGATACGTTACTACAAGAATTTATTCATTCAATGTTGAATGGTTGGCTGAAAAAGGAACAAAAGATCAAAGAAAGATTAAAGTCTTACTTTAAAAAAGAATCATCTGTTCATAAAAATATGTCATTTTACCAGGATAGGTTTGTTATTCCAGACACATTAAGGATGGATCTATTAAAAGCAATACACAGCAGATATTTGGAAGTAAATAAGTGCAAAGAAAGAGCAAACATGTCTGTACAGAGGCTCAGAATATCATTAGAAATTCTGGATGCAGTCCAGCTGAACTTTTGATGGGCTGAAAAATAAAAACTATACTTTCAGGCCATTGGATGAACCTTGAGGCAGGATGGCCAAATTTAAATAAGGGAAGAAAGACTTTTTTTTACAAAAAGAGAACAAAGAAAAATTATGATAAAGGACATAGCTCCTCAGATCTCACTCCACTGAATGTGGGAGACCATGTGAGAAAAAAAAATAGATCAAAAGATATTTGAGTCTAATGGAGTAGATACAGAGCATTAGGAAGTTAAACAGGAAATGAAAGGAAATAATAATGGAAATGGACATAAAATTCAAAATCCAAAATACCTGAGGGATTTTGAGAGAAAAAGAGAGGGAGATGGACAGATGTAAGATAAAATAATAATACTGAAAAATATAATATATATATATATATATATATATATATATATATATATATATATTCATGTATAAAAATAATTATTGAATTACTCTTTTTCTCCGAATTGATAAAATCTTTTTTGTAGATTAAAAGTAACTTTTAATTTGAAAGTAAAGATGTTTCATAGAAATTATAGTGTAATGGGCATTATTGATTATTATTGCCATTATTGTTATCATTAATATTTGTGCATACAGAGTTCGAATAAATGTTATGAGCTGAACAGACATATTTCTGACTTCTCCATCGTAGGGGAAAGCCTGCTAAGTTATACAGGTACAAGCTTGAAGGGATTGATGCTTGGGAAGCCCACCTCAGGCAGACACCCAGCACTTGCTGTGGACACTTTACTGTGGAGCAATGATTAGCAAGCTAGTCCCACAGACTATTTCTATTGTAGTGTATTCAAGCTGAGTGACCTACACTTGTGGCCTTGTACCATACTATGCCAAGCTGTCTGTTTGTCTGAATAGCTGAGTTATCTTCATTATGCACTGACCTATTCAGACTACATTTTTTCCCAAGCATATTAAAAAGTAAGGCAAGCAAATTAAAAAGAAAGACAAGCAAATTGAATACATGAACATGAGTAATCACATATATACAGTTACTGCTACAGTTGCTGCAAATGATGTTTTTCCAAGTGAAATTAGTTGAGACTTGTTTTTTGATATATTTCGTTAAAATAATTCATTTTATTAATTCTTGTTTTAACTTCTATACAAAGGAAAACTTTACACAACACCCTGGAACATTTTTTACAGTGAATAAGATCTCAAGTTGACAGAAAAATTGTTCAATTTTGCTATTCTCTTAACTGTTCTCATCCACCATTAGTGAATAGAAAAATTTTCATTTTTTTCACCTTTCTTCTATGAATTTAATTTCTCAAAAATAATGAAATTAACTACCAGATGAAAAAAATGCTCAAAGAAATTGTAATAGATTTTAAATTTTAAAGCAACAACTGTCTTGTTAAAAAATAATAAAAATTCAAAGATATTAAATTTGGTTTTTGTTATTTTAAATAAGTATAACCTCTTTACGAAAATCAAAGACAGTAGCAGAAATGTGAACATGTAATGAGAATTTTATAATCAGAATCTACAAGCAAACTTAGAGAACACATAAAAAAATAAGCAAAGGTTTATTAGTTACTTGGGGTGTATGCTGTGCAGTTGTAGTAATTGTCAATAATCGCTTTTCTTTCATTTTTGGCATTATCTTGGCTTTTTTAAAATACAAAATGAGTAAAAATACAAAAAAGTCTATAAAACCATTTAACATCAAGAGAAAAGACCAGAGATAGATAGAAAAATCCCATACCTTCCCTATCCTTTTTTTCAAAAATCTATAAAGGGACAAAATTGCAGTTATTCATTTTAGGTCGTTGCCTCCCAAGGCATTCAGTGAGATGTACATGAAGTGAATGGTTTTAGATGTAGTCCATCAAATGTGATTATAACAATTTTGAAATTGGTGCTCCCTGAAGCCTCCCCTGAACAACATATAAGATAGCCAATATAACTATCAATACACTCAATTGTTCAGTTCAATCCTGTTCATACCAGTTTCCAGTGTTGCTTTACATTAAGCAATGTTGAGTAAGTACAGTTCAAATTCTAAAAGTTACACTCACTATTACATACATTTACTTCTTTGAACAATAACAATATATAAAACTCAAATTTACCATGGACTCTTCTTGAACACAAAAATTAATTATTTTTGTATGCTGTATATCCATACATATTAAACCTGCAAGAACTATCCTGGAAAGCCTCATTCTGATAGCCAGCACTTGATTAGCAGCCAACCATTTTGACCGCATGTGTTTCATTTCTTCATTTTATTGCTACTAACATGGTTAAAACCAATAGCGTTTTAAACAGCTTACAACTAACCAATCAAACAACAGGGATACAACACATATCAATCTGTGATTCTTCATTATTGATCTGAAAAAACTTAAAGCTAATGCTTCATTGGTAACATTTCAGGAAGACTTTTTATATTCACTGAGCTAGGCTTATTACAAGGCCAAATGCTGTGGAAATAGGAGTTGGAAGATTATGTTGCACCAACTTCCCAATAGGGAAAAGTCTGCAGCATCTGTCTACTTGCCTTGAAAATCAGCACTTGAAATTCTGGGTTTTTGTCAGAGTACTGGAGAGAAATTAGTAACTATTTCAAGCATAATGCTGACCTTATTTTCACTACAATATCCTTATGATTAGTTATGCAAGTTTTTGCTTTTTCACAGCTCATTATTCACTTCCAAACCATATAGAGTTTATTTTTTTCCAAAAGGTTGTCAATAGACAGCCCAAGGCATTTGTACTTTCTAAAATTCTCCAAGCTAATGGAAAGGAAGAAATGAAGGTAAGGAGAGAGTATCTTGAAACAGTACAGAATAAAGGGAGGCAACCAGGACTTGAAAAACGAATTCATTTACACAGGTAAATTTGAGAAGGCTAATATGTTTTTTTTGTTCTTTGTTTTAGATGGAATGTCAGACGAGTGAAAGGTAGAAGAATTGAAAAGAAGAAATAAAGACGAAAATCAATTATTCATATCAGAATAGATCATCAAAGACTGTCTCAACTAAAGGAAATGCTTTCCTAAACTGAAATACAGGAGATAGGCTACTGGGATTATTTCTACCTTACCCAACTAAAATTGTAAAAATTAGTATTATTCGCATGTGTTGGGACTATTTTATCAGCACACGATTGTATTTTAAAAGTGTTAATATTTCCAATATTACCACTTTTGAAATACGATTAGTTGTGTGCTTCACTATGTTGGTATTATTTTTTTTGATTACCCACTAAAATGGATCGGCCTGAATTGAAGAAGTAAGATGAAAACAAAGAACAAAGCAACAATCTTGGATTTTCCAAACATCCCAAACTCTTAAATACAGAGCTGGTTAGAACAAAGAATATACAAGAAAAAGGAAAGTTGTGATTTGCAAAGATTTGTCTCTGTGGGAAAAACTTGCAGGAAGAAATCCCAGTTATCAATTGTTCTTTTTCATAGGATTTCTTGCAAAATTTTAAAGTTCATAGTGATAGATATATCTTTTGTTGTGCTCTGTCAGAGAAAAAATTGTTTTCTTATGGAGGTAGAATTTTCTTTGTTGAGTTCTGCAGAATTGAATTCATAAGAGTTGTAATGAGTTCTTGTAAGGTTGATTTTTAAGTTACATTGCAGGGCCATAACTACCAGTCGGGCAGGTGGGGCAATGCTCCAGAGCCCTGTCATAGAGGTCTCAGACAAAATTATTTTGATGTTGAAAAAATTTTTTTAATCTTATTTGCAATCATTTTATGACTTATTAGTTAATAAACCTGTAAAAAAATCCAATTATGAGCCCAAGTAGATAAAGGAATGGGATCAAAATTGTAGGATAAGTCATCGTGAAGTTCAAAGATTTCGCAAAATTAAATTTTTTTCATCTTTTGGAATTCACCAAAAGTATCACCGAATTCATCATAAATTAAAAGGATTAAAGAAAAAAATTCTTGACACCACGCTGGAAGGTCCTTTATTGATAATTTTACAAACATATGTTGCAAATAAATATGTATGTGTATGTGTGTCATATGAGTGTGAATATGTGAAAAAGTGATAAAATTTGCATGTATGTGAAATGTGTTTATACATGGCTTGTGAGTGCAAGTGTATGTATGTGCAAAAGTGATATGTGTGTAGTGAGTATGTTTGTATGTGCAAAAGTGATATGTGTGTAGTGAGTATGTTTGTATGTGCATACGTATTTAAATGCATGTGTGTATATTTGTGGCCAGTATGTGTATGTTTATGTTTGTATTTCCACAATGGAATCCACAAATGGATTGAAAGCACAAAAGATTAGAAGTAAAAATTTTTTTAAAAATTTCTTTTAAGGGTGTGCAGGGCCCTCATACTTCAGTAGTTCCCTAAATTCAACCAAAGCATACGTTTGTACCATTTTATCATAGAAATTCTTGTACTACAGTAAAATTGTTATCTGATTTTGCTACCAAGACTCACTGCCTCTTTAAAATGTTCATACATTACTTGACCCTGTAAGTTTTGTTTTAGCAAACCAGATTAATTGTTTTATGAAAACGTATTTTTCCTGTGTAATTTGCTCCAATTCAGTGGCAGTTGTGAATAAAATTTCGCATTAAAATATAAAATAAATTTTAATAAGGCAGAATGCTGTGGAAGAGTGGTCAGCAAACTACTCCCACAGATCATTACTGTCATGATTTTTTATCTTCATTAAGTGCCAAGAGAAGAAATAAAAAAGAACATGAAAAAATACTATTTGAGAAATCTTTAATGACTTCACTTGACTTTTCAAGACTGCGTAAAACTCATAGAATAATCAGATGAATATAGGTTTTAGTGTAAGAGCACAAAATATAGAGAAACTTCAGTTCTTGTAGCAATCAAAATAAAATCTCTCATTTTGTAGAAAAATAAGACTTTGCAGTCAGTTTTTTTCTTCTTCTCGACTGAACCATTTTCACAGTTGATTTTCACTTATGTTTAAAAAAAACAATTGTTTTCTATCAACTCGAGGGTATTATTAATTCTTCCAATGATTTTTGGATAATTATCCTGATTTTCTGTTTTGCTTTTCAACAAAAAATAATATTTTGACTACTCAGGAGAACCTGGCAACCATTTGATTATCTGGAAATGCACTTCCTACTACCACTACTTGTTCAAGCATATTTTGTTCGCATGATGGCTTAGGATTCTTCGATGGAGAATAAAGAGCTCTGCATTTTACTTTGGTGATCCTATCAAAATCAGTGCTGAAAGACACAATCAAGTACTGCATAATCCTGAATGTTAAAATTCTAAAAAATTAGAATCCCTAAAGCTAAAATCCCCAAAACCACAAATCCAAAAGATCAAAATCCTGAACAGCTAGAATTCCAAGTGGTAAAATCCATGAAACCATAATTCCTATTGAAAAGAGACTAATCAAGGGAGGTGGATGCTCTGGTTGTTTACAGAGATCATTCTTTGTTTTATATTGTATTGAGGGGTTTTGACTTTTTCAATGTCATTCTTTCTTGCAATATTTCGTACAACACAATGGAATACTATAGAGTTAGGGTCAGGGGCTTTTTAGTTTTTAGTTTTTATTAAATAAATGTGCTTTTAAATGTTTCTCAAATGAATCCTTTTTTAAAACTGTCAATAAATGTCTAAAACTTTTTATAATTTTTTTTCCTGGGTAATATTTTGAGGATTTTTACCTTTCAATATAGTAACTTTCGAGATTCTGACTTATTGATATTTCAACATTTGGGATTATGGTATTTTAAATTTTGTCTTTCAGGATTATGACCAAACCCCATGAAAATATATCAAACAGCTTGAGAGAATGTGAATGTTATATAGATCCTCTAAATATTAGTTATTTTTACAGGTATATTTGTGCAAATAATTCAAACATTTATCCATAAACTAGTGAAAATTTTGTTGATCCAACAATTACATCAAATGGGTGTGGGGAAGTTGCACACAAAGAAACAAAAAAAGAGTAGGAGTTTTCAGATTGAAAGAATGCTATAAAAAAAAAAATGTTGGTTGTACATTGTTGGAGCACAATGAGTTTTTAGTTGCAGATCATGTGGAATGGATATGGGAAAGTGGCAAACAAAGAAAGAAAAAAGAAAGGAATGCATATGCAAATACTAGACCCCATTTTATCAAGGTTTACATAGAGGCAAAAATTTGAAAAAGACCCTATTATAAATTGAATTATGCAATAAATTCAGTGAATCATGCTAGAAACTGTCAACCAAAACTGTCAACATAGATTTCTTCAGTTTTCCAGTTGGTCTGGCTATCTATGTCATATGGATGTATGTATATCAAGCATGCAGGTTGCACCAATAGAGATAGAGAGCCGAAAAACATGTACTCCTTATGTCTAGGAAAAACATTTTTTTTGTTCTTTTAAAATTCTCTCTTTCTGTTTCTGGTGGGGGATCAATTTACAATCTAAGTTTATGCTAAATCGGTCCCTAAGTCTGTATCTGGCAGTGTTCATGTCTGTTTTTGAAAATTCAGATTTTTTTTATCATCACCTGTCAAAAAACAAGAGAAGTAACTTATTCATTGATTACCCTTTTTCCAATTTTTTTTTTGACATGCTGCCAAAAGACATTGGTCATGTAATGGTTTCTAATGGGTGATTAACCAGACCTGTTTGATATCTTTAAAAAAAAATGATGGATTAAAATTTGCTTGAGTAAGTGAGATAAACACTTATGAAGAAGGACTTATTGAAGTACCAATAATTTTTATGTAATTGAATTTTTCCAAGATACGCTTTTGCAAAAAAATTTCATTCCATTACCAATGATCTTTCAAAATATATTTTGAAAAATTTGAATTATGAAGAAAATTAATAATATTATTCAACTCATTGGTATATATGGCTGTTATGCTATTATGCACTGGAGAGAGTAGCATCTGCCCAATCCCAGACCTTTTCAACTGGAAACAGTCATAGTTTCTGAATGAGAAACCAACATAATGATATTAAGTGAGAAAGAATAGGGAAAAGTGGGGGGGGGTCTGTGAAGGAGGAAAGGTAGAAGGTAAGAAAATTAGAGAAAAATGAAAAGAAAACCAGGTGAAAGGAAAAATAAATATGTATACTTATAGGGGGAAGGGAGAAGCAAAAGAAAGATAAAAATGAGGATGCAGTAGGAATATTTATGCATTCTTCATTCTTTTTTCACAGATGAAACTAATCCATATTTGTATAACATTTAGTGAAGATTGGAAGGGATAAGGGAGAAAATGGGAAGATACAGTCAAAAAGTGAGAGAAGAGCAGAAACTTTAAATGATTGATAATCATAGTTGTCAATATCTGTGGGGTTTCCATGGGTCATTGGCCAAACAACAAAGTATTGGCAAAAATCCCACTTCTCTGCCCATCTATGGGTAAATAGCAGTACTATCGGAGCCCTTTAAGACCTGTAAAATAATCTTATGCGTGAAATTAGTAACTCTACTCCATAAAAAACCTACTTGCTACTGAAACCAAAATGGGACCCTATGCTCCACAAGAAGTCTTCAGAAAAAAGGAATAAGATATTTCTTATGCAATGATAATTGGTATGTTCATCAAATGCATTTTTCATCTTCATTAATTTTGGGAAAAAACTTCATCAAATGAAAAACTCACAACTGTTTGTAGTTGATGTTTCTTGCTTTTAATATTCTAACAATATTTTGCAGGCAAGAAGTTAATATTTAAATCGAAATAGTAAAAGATATTCTCATAATAAAACTAACTTTTTTTGCAAGCAACACCAAATCAACATACTATCAATATTTTTGACTGATTTCCCAACAGAGCTCTTCACAGAATCCAACCTAATTTTAAACAATTGAAGAAAGTTTTTGAATGTTTGTTGTTCACCTTTTCATTCCTCCAAAACTTTACCAATCACCAATGCTGTTGCAAATGCTGCTGTTCTTTGGGCAAGTCCTAAAAGACATTCTCTATACACTCCTTTCATAATGGCTTTAAGATTTTTAGTAGGATTGACGTTAAGTGAATTTCCTAGCTACCTGCCAAAGCTTTTCCAACCTCTGCATAGCTCCAAGTGCAGCAGATGCAATCCTTTCCTTCACCAATGAGTCATCAACTCCATAAAAAAAGGTATGTATTTATGCTTGTGCACAGCTATTATAAAAAAAATGCTAGGAAAATCCGAGAAGATGCAAACTTGCCATTATACCATTATATTCTATTGAAAGCAACATGCATAATCCTTTTTGGTGGGAAATATCCAGCTGTCAAAAATGTCAGTTTTATCATGAGACACCCTTTACCACTGGATGGTATTATTTCTAATACCCATACAATTTTAATGCTATACTTTTTCCTACAATCACAAAAATCATTAGAGCAGAAGGTTTTTACAAAACTAAATTGGTCAACCAGCACAAAAGCCTGTCTCATGATCCAATCAATCAATGCAAAAAAAATATTTGTTTTATGAATAACATTTAATTCATCTTTAGTTTTTCAACAACATTCATTGTTGATTTTAAAAGAATTTTTTGTTTGCAAATTGTTTTATGATGTTTTGCATCTAAGGCAGACAATATAATGATTAGCTGTTGGCTAATTAGAAAGGTCTCCATTCTTATTGGCTTTTATCTAGTTAGAATGGTTTCTGTTTTGATTAGCTTTTAGCTTATCAGAAAGGTCTACATAATTAGCTCTAACCGAGTTATAGACGTTCATGTTTTGATTGGGTTTTACTTCAATATAAAGGTCTCTGTTCTAATAAAGCTCTTAACTAGTTATAAAGGTGTACTTTCTGATGAGCTTTTACCAATAACTATCAATTTTCAACAAGCATTTCTTCCATCTTATTCCTGTTGCTTATTTTCACAACAAACAGATCATGATTCTATGATTGATAATATGCAGCATAGATCTCATTTCTCCAACAAAACCTGCTGACTGTACTAATAAAGAGTTAGTCGCTGTGTCAAAAGCACATTTTAATCCTCGGGTTATTTGATCTATGAATGCTTCAAGTTTCAAATGAAACTATTGCACAATTAGTCACCGGCATAAAGGTTTGTGCACACTTATGTAATTTGGGACTTTATCTCATAGATGCCATGAGAGACAAGTTTATGCATGGATTGTGTGACAACATGACACAGTAGTTGTTATTATAAGAGTTGGATCCATCTCTTGAACAGCTTTAGACTAAGACTTTTCAAAAGAGGCAACTTTGAGAGATATCAAGGAGATGAGTTATCGCCCTTCTACCAGAGTCAGCCACATTGTGTGTTAAAATTGCTACAAAAGAGAAAAATTTAATTCCTAACTTGAACATTCATGTTCTAATTGCGGTCAATCACATTGGAAGAGCAGACACAAGTGAGAAAAAAAGAAAGGACAGTGTGCTTTTCAAATTGTGTTTTCAATATTTTCAAATAGTGGCAAAAACTACAAGAAGGCTAATACTAATCAGAAAGCTGTTCCTAATGGCATTGAATTTAACTGAGTATTTTATGATGAATGCATTTATTTGTAATGCTACTGGACATCCAGATGAATCAATATCAGTTCCAGTTCTTTTAAAGAGAAATTCTACTGACACAGGTGCTACACATTCAGGAGTCATTCCTATTGGACGCTTTGGTCTTCTGAACAGCATCCAAAACTACCTAAAACATACACAATAATTTAAGAGTACACAGTGATTCACAATTACCTATTCTTGGTGAATTGAACCTGGACTTGATACTTGAAGTAACTGAGGTATTGAAAAATTGTATGCAAATTGTGGTTGATAAACCCGGCCCCACTAAAAAATTCAATCTCCTAAAATTTCCCATTCTATTTATATTTCAGTAGACCAATCTAATCTTGGAAAAAAATCACAGACCTGTTTCCAACACTATTTTCTCCAGGTTTAGATTGTTAGAAAAGAGAGAAATTCCACATATTAGTAGACAATGAAGTACCTCCTCTTTATTGTAGAGCCAGACTGCTTCCTTATACAATGAGGTTTAAATTTCGGGTTGATGCGGGCACTGTTTCTCATGTCACTCATTCTAATTGGCAATGGTCCTTGCTTCAGAAGTAATCAATTGAAATAATTTTAAAAAAAAACATTGGTATCAGGTACCGGATTATTTTGCATACTACTACCGCTGTATAACCAGTGGAGATGCTTTTCAAGTCTTGACCCGCCAAGTCACACGGACCATGTAGCTGGTTGTATAATACGACAAGAAAATCAGAAGAGAAACAACTCCTCACCTAGAATACTAAATCTACAACCCGATGCACCGATTGCTGTGCATAACAATTTGACTGGACCAAAGTGGATACCTGCTAAAGTAACCTAACAAACTGGCCTCTGTCCCCTAAATGTCAGCTTACAGATGGCATCATCAAACGTCACCAAGATCGGATCATCACAAGGTCTCCTCCACCTAAAAAAACCTTAAGATAGATCAGTCTACCACTCTCCTGAGCAAAGACCCAACTAAGTACTTTCACACCAGATTCTCATCTCATTTATTTTCGGTCCATTCATCTCTCTCAACTTGACAGTTATCTAAGAAGAAATGGACATTTGTGGTCCAAAAGAATGTTTATAAATTGCGTTATATTATATAGAAACTAATTTGAGATGATTTCCCATCATTACATGGCTAATGTATCACTCGCCCTAGACAACTTAAATGTAATATAATTGTTCTGTTAGACAACAAATGTCCATTTCTGTTTACGCTGTCTTGGACGAGTGATATATTAACCATATAATGATGGGAAATCATCTCAAATAAGTTTCTATATAATACAATGCGATTTATGATACATATATATATATGAGACCAGGGCTAGTAGTGTTTTTTTTCCACTTAAATGGCTGTAACTTCCTGTGAAATTACTTCATTAAAACACAAATATGACCCAAAGTTACTATGGAGAAGAGACTTCCTTTAGATGGGTTTGAATCTGAAACACTTGTCAAATTCATTATGTCATCATTTAAACATTTGGAAAAAGATGTGCCAACCTACCCTACCTTAAGTCAGGATAGTTAGATTGATCTGATTGGTCAAGTTAGTTTAGTCACAGATTTGATTAATATATATACAACAATATTTGAGAAATATCGATTTTTAGACCAGACAGAACAATGTATCTGAGTAAAAAAACAAATAATCACGTATATAACAACCACCTGGTAGGACAAGTGGTATCATATGAGAGTGGACCTCAATGATGCATAGTAATAAAGTGGAAGATAGAAAAGAAAAAATAAGAAAAGAATGATGTCATTAATGAATTATTCGAATGTTTTTTTATTTTAAGTACTTCTTGTTTTTTTTCTACCTTAATTGCATATAATTACAAAGGACTAAGTAGCCCCACTTACTATCTAACAACTAGACCCTAATTCATGGTTTCCTTTATATTCTATTCTACAAAAAGTTTTGTTTGATGAAAATGTATTATATGTATGAAATTAAGTATATTTATGCTTATTGCCACTTTTCATAAACATAGATTACACTATCATAAACCCCACAATACAGCATGAACCAGGCACTCGATCGTCGTAGTGAAATAGTTACCTATCAGGGTGAAAAAACGTTTTTCAAGCAAAACTTTCTGTAGCAACATCTGCATAACAGGCAATGAACAAAATCCAGAATCATACCAATTCCCATACTTAAGACAACGAGAAGCTAGATTTGTACAAAACCTGTCAAAAGCCGATGCATAAATCAAATGTATGGACATAGTTGTAGATATCATCAAAATTAACCAATGGAAACGCAAATACCCTGGAAGCCGATTTTCTATGATATAAGCCAGTGTGCAAACCTATTACAACTGACAAGCCCAAACTTTCTGATAGACATATACCTCAGAGGCCCTTGTCTCAATACACACCTTCACGCTCCCATACACATATCGAAGGCAAGTACAAGCAATACACACCTGCAAGCTCATATATACATATCAAAGGCAAGTACAAACATTTACATTTCTCTGTCGACAGAATATTAATAGATTCATTATTACAACTTGAATCAGAAGACTTTCACGCTCACATCTCTCTACCAATAGACAATTCTTCTTGCTCTTCCCACGGACACACCCATTTACTTAATAACATTAACTGGAGACCTTTAGACCTTTGATCAATCAAACCTTTCCAAGTAGTAACCTTTAAAAGCCTACTGATTCCTTATCGGAATTTTAGTGAATAAATATATATTCTATTAATGTTATGTAAAATTCTTTGCAATCAATTCAGACTTTCTTTGGATATGCTTTATCATCAACTTCTTCCTTTCAGCATTATTGGTTCTATTTGTCCATTCTTCCCTCTTGGCTTTTCTTTCATTCATACACATACACACTATTGTCATCACTGACAGACATCATCATCATCATCATCATCATCAGTCTTTTAGCGTCCGTCGTTGGACATAAACCTTCCCCAGGATTTGCCACACTTCCCTATCATGGGCGTCACGGAGCCAGTATTTCCTGAACTTGTCTAGTTCGTCTCTCTATCTAACATTTTGCCGGCCTCAGTTGAGCATGTGGTCTCAGGGGATCCATGTTGTGAGTCGCGATGTCCATCGATTGTCTGCCATTCTTGCAACATGGCTAGCCCACCGCCATTTGAGATTTTTTATGGATTCTATGATGTCCCTAACTTTTGTCTTTTCTCGGATGTACTGAGCTGTCTTGCGGTCTCTCCATGTGAGGCCCAGCATTATTCTTTCATGTGCACGTTGCATGGTTCTCAATTTACGGGTCTGTCTCTTGGTTAGGTTCCATGTTTCAGCTCCATAAGTGACTATTGGGAGGATGCATTGGTTATACACTCTTCTCTTTAGGATTAATGGGATCTTATTATTTTTGAAGGTTGAGCTAGCTCTGCCAAAGGCTTGCCATCCTAGTGTGATTCTTCGCTTGATTTCAATTTCTTTTGAGGATCTCATGGAGATTCGTTGTCGTAGGTAGATGTAGTGGTCTACTTCCTCCAGTTGTGTGTCCTCGATTTTGATCTTTGTGTTTTTATCCCCGATGTGGTAGTTGCACATGATCTTTATGTTGTTGAAGTTCATGTGTAGGCCGACTTTCTTGCTCTCTTCATTTAGTTCATCTATCATTAGTTAGAGGTTGTGTAGGTTATCTGCGAAAAGGGCTATGTCGTCTGCAAATCTAAGGTTGCTCAGATACTTGCCGTCTATCTTAATTCCTTTACTCTCCAAGTCTAGCCTTCTGAAGATCATCTCGAGGTAGGCTGTGAAGAGTTTAGGTGAGCTGCACCAACAGAATTACTTCATTTATAATGCCTTTGAAATTCAGAAGCTATGAAAATGGGTTTCACACAATCTTGTGGAAAGAAACATTGGTCTATGTTTAAACAACGGCATTTCTCCTCTTGCTTGACACAGAAAAAACAATTTTTGGATAAGATAGTGAGTGGTGATAAAAAAAAGATTTATTATGAAAAGCTAAAATGGAAAAAATTACATCTAGATTCAGGACAATCAATGGAATAAACTGGGGGAAAAAGTTGCCCACTCAACATGCTTTTAGGGGGTTCAATTCAAGGGGAGAGGGTCTATTCAGATGATTATTGATCATTTTAAAAGTGATCTCTCACCTTTCAATGACGTAATGGAAGAACATTTTTTATTCTCTTTTCTCAAATCAATTCTCAAAATATGAGATAGGTTGCTTTCTCTATTCAGACTTGAAAAAAACCCAAAAAAGCCTAATGTTTATTGGTTGTGCATGAATGCCTTAAATAATGCTCTTAGATACATTTTTCCAAAAATACAAAATATAGGAATTGGAGGTCTCGTAGATTATATAAAGGAAACTTTTATTTTTCAATTTTAGGGGTCGAAATAGAGTCAGAACTTTTATTTCTCACTTTTGAGGATCAAATCCAAGGGAATTTCTTTTCCTTATCGGGTCAAAATCAAAGAGAAGATTTTTTTCAATTTTAGGGGAAAAATGAGTGAGCTCTACGGGGAACTTTTCCTCCATCCCAACTTGAATCTCCTTTTTAACATTACTCTACCCTGATGAATGCATCTTTTTTACTATTCGCCCAATTTTTGAATATTAGCCCCTCTTTTTAATATAATCCTCTTTTCCTCAAAATTAAGCCCCCATTTCTAACATAACTCTCCTTTTAAATTTTCTACATTTTTCAACATCAACCCAACTCCACTTTTAAGATATTAGCCCAACATTTTTTCTAACATCAACATTCTATTTTTAACTTAAGCTTCCCCCGTGATGTCTTTTTCCAAATATTAACCTCTTTTTTACA
The DNA here is from genome assembly GCA_963457665.1 of Thysanoteuthis rhombus. NCBI lineage: Eukaryota > Metazoa > Mollusca > Cephalopoda > Oegopsida > Thysanoteuthidae > Thysanoteuthis > Thysanoteuthis major. The sequence continues at coordinate 76,347 of CAUOPZ010000045.1, read as the reverse complement.
TTAACATCCACCTTTTCGGCATAAGCCCCCACCTCACTTTTTTTAACAGTGTAAAAAGTTGTATTGAATCAATTTAGAAATTTTTAAAAAAATTAAACACCATCTGATTTCTATCCATCTATCTTTCTATTTTTTTTTAAAAGCATTTTATTCTGCTCATTAGGGCAGGTGTTTATCAAGTTTGAAGAAAAAAACTTTTTTTTATGCAAGGTAATCAGCTTGTTGCATGACAACACTTATCCCCCATGTTGTAAATACCATGGAGTAAACAGTCATATAGCTGGAATGGGAAGTTATTATGATGAATTCAGGTGTGTTCACCTTTAGACTATCACTTGTTCCATTCCATGCAATAGGCATTGTATGGTAAGTGGTTGATAACAAGTTCAGGGTATTAGAAAATTCATCAAAGAATTAATTGAATCATAACTAGAATCATCCACAGAAAGTCATGGAAAATATTTTGATGACTAAATAATGATGCTATAAATATCTATGAATAGAAAGTCTTTTTTGGAAACTTTTGTATCAACCTATAGCTTCCTTTCCTTTTGGAGGTAGACTTTTTAACAATTAATTTCACATTTCAATTCACTTCCCTTTGAATTTAAATTCTAATTTAACATTTTTAACAAAGCCAGAAGTCACTCATTATGAATAAAAGGAGCAATCAGGTACATTTGAATGGTCTGTTTAATGTAGATTCAACATTCAATACACATAAATCAATCCTCCTCGATTTCTCCTTTTACAGCCACTACTGTGTATATACTTCCATTAATTCAGAGATGTAGCTCTCTTTCCTCCTTGTGCTATTCAAGTATTCAATATCTGCAAAAGTTCTTCATGAATTTCGATGAAATTTTGATGAAAGGGAGGCCATGGGCTAAGGATGAACCATGTAAATTTTAGGGCAGATGCAGGAATTATTTCGAAGTAGCCTCCCCTGCATCGTAGCTACATATGAATTGGTTTTCATTTAGTTTGACATTGGCAGAGGTATGCATTTTCTGAGTGTTTTCTAGTTCACTAGAACTGAATACTCACCCTAATGGGCCATGTAGATTGCAGTCAAAAAAAAAAAAAAGAAAGTATCGGAAGATAGGTAAATGGAAATCTGAGAGTATTCAATTTTGACCGCTAAAAAGCTTTATAGAAAATTCCCTCCAATTTCAAGTCCTAAAAGTTAAATAAAGATTACCTTTGATTTTGACCCTTAAAAGTGAGAGATGAATTCCCTTGCATTTTGACCCTGAAAGTGGGGAAAAAAAATTTTCTCAATGTAGATCCCTAAAAGTGGGGAAAAAAAATTCCCCCTCCATTTTCATTCTTCAGTGTAAAGAAGGAATTCCTCATTGATTTTGAACCTTAAAAGTGGAAAACAATAATTCCCCCTGGTTTTGACCCTATAAGTGGAATATAGTGCAAGTAAAATCTATTTATTGATACAGTCCATGAATTAAATAATTCTCTTTTGCAATTGATCAATAGGAAAAATTGAGAAAAAAAGAGAAAAAAAATCTCCCTCTCCCATTTCTTCCCTTAGAAATTTTTTGCCCCTTCAAAGTGAAAAATGAGAGTTCCTCATTGATTTCAACCTCGTAAAGTGAAAAATGAAAGTTCGCTCCATGTGATCGATATAACCTCTGATCCCCCAAGTTTGTGTCTTGGAAAATTCTTAATCATACAACATCAAAACATGCACTAATGTGACAGTAAAAATCTCTTATTAAAACATTTTATGAATTCTCTCTCGCAATTGGTCAACTAAAGTTACCATTGAAAAAATAATTTATACAAATTCATCATTAGTGACACCAGTTGAATTATTTGATGATGTGAGAAATATAATCTGTCTCTGTCTCTTTCCTCTCTCACTCTATGAGTGTATCTCTCTCTCGCCTCCCTAATCTCTTTCATTATATCTTTCTTTCTCTCTCTCCCATCCTCTTTTTTTCACTTTCTTTCTCTTTCTCCTCAATTTTGACCTCTAAAAGTAAAAAAAAAGATAAGGGAGGAAAAAAAAAAAAAAGAGAAAGAAAAGAGAAATCTCTCTCTCCAATTTTGACCTGTAGAAAAGAAAAGAAAAAATTTCCCCTGTATTTCACCTCTTAAAAGTGAAAAATGAATGTACCCTGTGATCAAGATATCCTCTAATCCCCAAATTTTGTCTTGGAAAAATGTATCCTAACTGTACCACATTAAAACATGTACATTTGAATACACCACTATTTGAGGTATCCATGTACATCCAATAAGCTTTATATGAAATGTGTTGAAAAAATGTTTTTGCATCTTTCTTAATAAAGAACGCATTCTTATTTCTGAGGATTGAGTTGAGAAAAGAGAATGAAAAAATGTCAAAAAAGTCATCAAAAATCATTTTTCCCATTGATGAATAATCAAATAAATAGAACCCCACCACCACCATTTAGAGCCCCATAAGAACATTTTGGGGAATGGTTTTCAAAAACTAATTTGCTGAAAACACTTCCCGGGGATCAAATCTGTACCCATAGATAGTTTTATGGATTTATATCAAGTTGCCTTTGTGGTAGGCCAGTACATACAGACAGACTTTAGGTGAATTATTATAAGATTACAGAAGTAATGTTGTCTGTATCACTTTTTCAGAGTTTTATATTCAACATGCAATTTGATCCTTTTAGTTATCAATATCATTGTCAGATCCTTCAAGTATTTGAAATTGGACAAAATCATATTCTTAATTGCCAGAAAAAAGAAGAAAAAACAAAACAATGGAAGATGAGAATAGATGGAAAAGAAAAGGAAACAAAAAATAAGTAAAAAGAAAGGAAATAAAGAAAAAAGAACCAAACTGTATTGAAATATTTAAAATGGTGATTTGTAATAAAGACAAAGAAACAAGAAAAAAAGAAAAGCAAAGAAGAACAAAGGAAAATAAAGAAACAAAGATAAAAATCAAAGAAACAAAAAAGTTTATGAGGAAATAGAATTGCACGAAAAATTAAGTCAAGCAAAATAAAACTTGAACAAGTGCATTTACCCTCTGCAATCATTCATTTTCTTGTATTATTTTTCTAAACGTAACCCCATTTATTTACTGTTACCAATAAAACCTACAAGCTAACTGCATGTTGTTTAAGGTTGATAGTTGGTCAGGTTACTAGCAGTATTTTTGCTTTAACAACACCTTATCCACAACCCCAAGGTGGAACATGGAATGATCAGGTGCGTATCACTTGCGGTGATAATGACTCCAGCACGAAGAGGTAAAAGTGGTAAATTTATCCTGATTCACTTGATCCAGTGAGGTAGCCCTAATATGAAACAACATAAAGACTACTAAACATCTTTGTTTTCATAGATATTTTTCCACTTATTGTCTGCTTCCATTCATTAACTTTAAAATAGAAAGAATCTCTATTTTGAGTGATGAGAGGTTACATGAAAACCATGTTGTTTGACAGTCAAGTCAGCTCAGGTCACATAGCAGTTATGCGAATGCATTATTATTTTAAAAAAATTTTCTCCAGGAAGTCTGTAATTAATACTTATATATAGCACTTGATCTTGATTTGATGCAAACCCAAGTTTTCTAGAGAGTTTTATCAGATAGAAATCTGTATACCAGTTTGAATGCCAGGAATTTTGGTAAAAAAAAGGTTTAAAATTTACATCTTTCATTAAATGGGGCAGCATTTTTTCCTCATATGAATGCAAAATACAAATAAGAAAAATAATGAACGCTTTCTCATGTCGCAGTTTGATTTTGAGAATTGTTTTGAAAAAAGAACATTAATTTTTCTTTTATTACATCCAGAAAGAGTAAGAGATCATTTCATCATTTTAGATGAATCAACATGTAAATTGACATATTTTGGGGGTTGATTTTCAAAAAATAATTTGATAAAAAGATCACATCGGTACACTCAGAAAATTTCATGGGATTATGTTGAGTAGTTTTTGCAGTAGTCTGTCACATACAGACTGACAGATGGACATTTAATGAATTATAAAAAGACTTGCCATCATTGTCAATAATTGAATAAAGATTTGAAGTCATGTAAGAAAAATTCAATCAAAAAGTAAATATAGTCTGAAAAACTGGCATTTTCCACAGGAAAACATCTAATATAGAGTAAAGAAACATCTAGATTCTTCAGAATCTAGATGTTATAAGATGAAACCAGAAAAATGTCAAAAGATCTTTTTTTTAATAAAAAAAAAAATATTTAGAAAGCATCTAGAGGAGTTCTGGTGCCAATTTTCAACTGTGTAGACAAAACAGTATGCCCAGGAGCGCTGGAACACACACAAAAACCCCCACACAAACACACGCATATACATATATAAAAAGGATAGAACCCCTTAGTGTCTTCGGTTCAATTATCAACATTCATAATATTTTCAATATTACATCAGTCAAACAAATTCTAAGGGAGATAACCTGATATGTTTTTACTGCTAGAGTATTAACTTACATTAGCTCTTGGCTGCCTTTGTCCCGTACATCATCGCTTAGACATGACACGTTGGGGGTGATCAATTATAAAAATTGGAAGAAAGGGCAATCGATAAACAAGTTACTTTTCTTACCTTTTGCTGATCAGTAATCACTGAAAAGGTTGAATTTACCCAAAACAAGCAGGCACACAAGAGACCAATGAGCATGAACTTACATTGCAAACTGATCCCCAGAAAAAACTTTTAAGAGATGGGAGGAATTAAAAAACAAACAAACAAAAAAAAAAAAAATTTTGTTGACATGATAAGGAGTAAATGTTTTAACTTTCATCCCTCTAGTTTCATTGTTGTGGTCAGTGCATGTGACACATACACATATATATATAGCTGCCAGACTAACTTGAAAACTCGAGAGACCTATGCAGACAGGTTTGATGACAGTTTTGGTTGACAGTTTCAAATATGCTCTCATGCCTATATTAGACAGCTCCAAACGATATATTTTATCATGTCAAACAGCTGAAATTCAAGGGATTTTGGTTCTGAGATGCTAGATAAATTGAAAACAATATTACCATAGAAATGCATTGCAATATATTTAGGTATTAACTGTTTATCTAAGTCAGGATATCATGGATTGGATTTATAAGAAAAATTCATTAAAAACCATCATTCATACTCATTACTTTTTCCAAAATATATTTTTGGTAAATTGTTCTGATTGGGTTGAAAATAATATTTAACAAAAATATCAAAAACTATTGGATACAATGTATGTTTGGAAAAAACAAATGAATGTACAGTCATGATAAAAAAAATGAAGATGCGGACGCTAGCTTGAATGTATCATGGATGATAATTCTTCATTTCAGAACTCGTCACAACTAAAAAGCCTAGAAAGAGTGCCAGCCCAAAAAGTGAAGATATTAGTCTGAATGATTTATTGAACAAAATACTCAGAGAACACATACCAACGTCATTGTCAACAGGAGTAAGAGTGTGTGGATCCATCTCAAAATTCAATCACTCCTTCCATAGCCCAATTTATAGAGAACTTTTTGAGATCTATGAATAGACATGAAATTTTGGTGATATTATATGGTAGTGATATACAACTATAACATAAGGTGGTGGTTGTGCAAATGAATCAGTGGCAAAATTTAATCACTTCTTCAATAGCCTAATGTCCATCTTTCCACAACATTCTGTGGAAATTCATTGAGAACTTTTGAAGATATCGTGTAGACAGACATTAGCCTATGCTTAAATTTATGAAATATAAAACAGAAAAATATCAATCAAAAAAAGATTCCTTGATCCATAACAGAATTCAACGACCTTTCCTTACCCCATTGTCCAACCTTCCAGAGGATTTAATTGAGATTCATGGTGTACTTAGGGAGATTTCTTATGGACCGATGGAAAGACAGATGCGATCTCATACATATACCTCTCCAAATTTGTTGGTATAGATAACAATGACAATACTTCATTTCAGAACTTCATACATAACTAGGAATGCTGGAAAGTGTACTTCTCTGAGTGAATCATAATTTAATATCATATTATAATTTTGCTTTTAACTGTCAGTTATCTGTTGCAAGATTTTTCTTCAAACACTTTAATTATAATTGAAAATAAGACAAAAACATTATCAAAAATTGTGCAAAAAATGATTGGGGTAAAAGATATTTCATCAAATTAATAGATTGCTGACATGAGAGCCTCCGTAAGATGCATGAAAAATAGCCTGGCGACTTCTTGTAGTCGTTTATTTCCCAGTGGTAAGCATTGAGTGAGGATTTTGAATGCTGATTTTGAAAGCAAGCAGGCCCTTCTTATTTGCACAACACAATCTTCCTAATCCTCTATCCTCTCAACTTGGCATTCTGTCAAACTAAGCTAAGCTTAGTAAAGTGGTGTCTGGTGGTATATTTATCAATCAGATGTGCTGTCATATAGTATTTCATGTCTGAAAGATCTACCAACCTAGATAAACAAACCTAGAAATTTCAATCATCAGTGGAGCTAAAGGGCTGAAAATTTAAACATTTAGACCTTATCATGTCTAAAACGAATATTTGTTTTTGCTTTTTGAAAATCTTACCAAATAGGTTAATTGGGGAGGATAAATTTGCAATGTAAATTTATACTCAATTGGTCCCTCAATATGTGTCCTGCAGCATCCATGCTTGTTTTTTGAAAATTTAGACTTTTTTAGGGATCATTGCCCAACAAAAGGTGAGAAAAATATATATTCATCGATCACCTCTTAACTTTTTTCCAATTGATCCCCCTGAACATGGTAGGCTACTTTAATGTTCGTCACGTGACAGTTTCTCTTGAGTGACTGACTAGATCTGTTTTATTATTAATTTTGACTAGTTCGTCTTTTTAATATTTACCAATCATAAATATGATATACCATTAGGCCTGCTTGGTGATTGAGGTAGTGGTATATTTCCTACTGTGCCAATGTTTAGTGTTCAAGCCAAAATGAAAATTTTAAATGTTTTCATTTGATTTTCAAGGCAGGCAGTGTACTTGGCATATTGGTCTTATAGACATTTTGTTGAGCATAGAACTGCTTTGGAGTTTCAGAAATAAGTAGCTTTCATGGGTTTGAGTTGCTATCCCCGTGACCAAGCTATAGGTTTTTTCGGGAAAGGATGACAATTCAACAGTGAAAGTAATTGCTAATGAGTACATTTAGGTAGGACTCTCAAATGAAATGCAACCATGTATTACTTTATAAAACTACTTTATCTAATGTTATTTTTTATAAATAAAAACTATGAACATAGATTAGGTTGGAGTATTCCACTAAACCCCAAAATAGATAGATCTAGAAACAAAGAAAGAAAAAGAAATAAAATGAATAAATAAATCAATAAATAAAAAGGACAGGAAGGAAAGACACATTCTTTCCCCCATCCCTCACCCCCAGCTAGGGGTAGATCAGCCATAAACTTAGATAAAAGACAGAAGATCTTCAACTATCATATGGACTAATTCTTGCTGCTCATAGTTGGGGTGACCGATGAATTCTTTAACAATGTAAGGTGAAAAATAAAAAAACTTTTTTCGACTGTTATAAGAATCCCCCCTTCCCAGCAAGCTGATGCAAGATGAAATTGAACCAGATAAGTAGACCTAAAATTGCCACATTTTTGTCTCTAATTCACTCATTCAAATTTTTATTTAAATTTTTTTTCCCCAAAAATCCACTGTCTGTGGACTTTAAGTAAGTTAAAAACTTAATAATTAAGGGAAAGGTATGCCCGAGAGTGTATTACCCTGATGGCTGAACAAAAACTTATAAAATCCCATTAGACATGTTAGTACTCTACATCACAGAGTTTTAGCCCATTATAGATGCACATAGTCCATAATACGATAATAATTCAGTTGATTCACCCAGGTATACTGCTTGAATATCAAACAACAGAGGATTAAAATGAAATGAAATGAAATTAAATAAATAAATAAAATAAAAATAAAATGAATAAATAAATAAAAATGATAATTATATATACTTTCTATATACCCCAACTGTTAACTTTTCAGATCCTTCACTCCAAATCTTTTTCCTCTAACTTTGACCCTGTACAGTGCTACGTACATCTGAACCTGTCTGCTTACCTACCAGGAGCAGATAGTAGGTGTTGAGAGCCGATGGAGCTCCAAGGCCACTCTGATCGACATCTGAAGTGACCAATCCACAAGACCCCCTCCAACACTTCATGGGCCAGTGTGGCAGGGCATGGCCCAATACTCCCCATGGTTCGTACAATGAAAATTATACCAGCCGTTCCTGCCAGGTCCATGGTACCAAAAGGCCCAGCCACATCACTCGCTTTGGGTGGGGGTGATGTGCTCCAAATGCGACTACCCAAACATTACACCAGGAGAACACCTGTTCCTACTGGGCCAACGGTCCCAAAAGGCCCAGCCGCATCTCTTGCCTTGAATGGGAGTGATGCGTCCCAACAGCAACCACCCAAACAGAATCCTTAAATCCAAACAAAACCCAAAAGCCTTCAATAAGAGGACAATGTTATACATCAGCACCTACAACGTCAGGACACTCTCAACAGACTCTCAACTGACCCATCTCGAAAACGAAATCAGAGACATTAAATGGGACATCATAGGTTTTAGCAAAATTAGAAGACCAGGAAAAGAACTAATAGAATTGAACAGCAAACATCTTCTCTACAATTACGGAAGAGAGAAGGAGAAACAAAGCAGAGTCGGCTTTCTCATCAATAAAGACCTCAAGAACAATGTGGTAGGCTTCAAAGCTATCTCAGACAGCATGGCAAGTGTCACCAAACAACTCTCAAGGAGGTACAAGCTAAATGTCATCCAAGTCTATGCTCCCACTTCGCAATCAACCGAAGAAGAAATAAACAACTTCTATGATGACTTGAACTCCCTACTAAAAGATACTTCAATGTCATCATGGAAGATTTCAAGGCACAAGTAGGACAAGGAAACAAAAGCTGCATCCGAGAATTCTGATACAAAAGACAAAACGAGAGAGGTGAAGATCTGGTGAATTTTGCAACGGCAAACAACTTCAAAATTATGAATACATTCTTCAAAGAGAAACCCAGTAAAAAATGGACTTGGAAGAGCCCCAACCATGAAACCAAAAACGAAATAGACTACATTTTAACAGACATCAAATACATCCAAATCCTAAACCAAGTGAATGTAGGGAGCGACGATAGAATGGTAAGATGTAAGATGCAAATAAACACAAAGAAGGCAGCAAAATGTTCCACACTAGACCGCAGCCACTAAATGTACCAAATGAACTCACACCAGTCTTCGAGCTAGAATTGGAAAACAGATTTGATATTCTTACTGATGAAAATGACACATATGTCAATGAACTCAACAACAAAATAACAACCTCTCTATAAGAAGCAGCCAATATATTCAAACCAAGAAACACAGCGATCATTAGCAAAAGCTCAGATGAAACCAGGAAACTGATTGAAAAGTGCAGAAACCTCAAACCACCAACGACCACAAGGGAAAAAAAAGACGAAATCAAACTGAACAAAACAATAAAGAAGAAAATAAGAGAAGACAAAAGATGGTATACGGCAGCCATCATCAAGGCCAACCTCGAAAAACGTTGAAGATTTAAAGCAATAAACAAAGCTCTCAGTACAGGAGAGAAACAGATTACTAGCATTCTCAAACCAAACGGAGAAATAACAAGATAGAGACAGAATTGTTGAATGCATCCAAGAATTTTACCAGGAACTCGACTCTTCAAAACACGGACAATACAACAATGACCAGAATACACAAAATACTGAGCATCTGCTCAAAGATTTCCCTGAAGTTACACTATGGGAAGTAAAGCAAGCCATCAAACAAACGAAAAAAGGAAAAGCCCCTGGATCAGATAACATCACTATCAATCTACTCAAAGAAGCTGGTAAGAGAGTCAACAGAAAGCTAGCTATTCTATTCAACTTGTGTCTGAAACAGAGTAAAGTCCTGAAAGACTGAAACAATGCTATTATAATGCTTCTACATAAAAATGGTAACCCAAAAGACCTCAACAACTACAGACCTATGAGCCTGCTCAACTACATATACAAACTTTTCACAAAAATCATCACCAACCTGATTACTAAAACACAAGACGAGAATCAACCACGAGAACAGGCTGGATCTAGAAGAAATTACTCGACCATGGGCCATCTTCATTCAATAAATCAGCTGAAAGAGAAGGCAGCAGAATACAAAATGCCCATTCGCGGTAGCATTTATAGACTTCAAGAAGGCATTCGACTCTGTAGAGATTCCCATGGTCATGAAGGCCATCACCCTACAAGGTATAGACCCTTTATACGTTAAAGTACTGCAACACATATACAATCACAGCAACTCATTCATTAGGCTACATAAAAACTCTGAACCATTTCAGCTCCAAAAAGGAGTAAGACAAGGTGATACCAGCTCACCCAAACTCTTTACAGCCTGCCTTCAGATGATCTTCCGGAACATGGACTGGGAAAATAGAGGAATCAAAATAGACAACGAATACTTGAGCAACCTTAGATTTGCAGACGACATCGTCCTTTTTGCAGAGAACCTACATGACCTCCGACTAACGCTAGATGATCTAAACAAAGAAAGCTGAAAAGTCGGCCGACACATGAAATTCAGTAAAACGAAAATCATGTCCAATAATCATGTTGAGAAAAAGAACATAACTGTCAAGATAGAAAATGCAAAACTTGGCAAGATAGACCATTACATCTACCTAGAACAACGAATCTCCATGAGACCCTAAAAAAAGGATGAAATCAAGCGAAGAATAATTTTGAGATGGCAAGTCTTCGGCAGAGCAAGCTCAACTTTCAAGAACTAGATGATCCAAATAATCCTAAAAAGAAGAGTATACAACCAAAGCATTCTCCCGAAAGTCATTTATGAAAATGAAACATGGAACTTACCAAAAGACAGACCAGCAAACTAAGAAGTATGCAATGTGTGCATGAGAGAATCATCCTCAACCTTACATGGAGAGATCACAAGACAGCACAGTATATCAGGAAGAAAAAACCGGTGTCCGAGACATCATAAAAACTATTGAAAAACTCATATGGCAATGGCCAGGGCATGTTGCATGAATGAAAGACATCCGATGTACACCATGTCTCACAACATGGATTCCCAGAGATCACATAAAAAACCGAAGTCGACAGAATACAAAATGGAAAGATAAACTGGACAGATTCAGGAAACTAGCTCTGTGACACCGATGATAGAGAAATGTAGCAAGTGCTGGGAATGTCTAACAACGGACGTTAAAAGACTAATGATGATAAAATATTTGATGCATGTATAGCAAAGATTATGAATGAGT
>CAUOPZ010000045.1:55000-60000 GCA_963457665.1 Thysanoteuthis rhombus | reverse complement strand
ATATACATACACATACATATATATTCATACATATATATATACATATATGTACATATACATATATAAATATATATACATATAAATATACATATAAATACATATATATGAATAAAAATATATAAATACATATATATACATATTTATAGATATAGATTATATACACATATATATAAATGTATATATATATACCTCTATATAAACATATATACAGATACATATACATATATATATAAATAAAAATACTGTATATATATACGTATACATACATATATATACATATATACATATAGATATATATGTTCATATAATAATACATGCATGTACATATACAAACATATATACACATACATACATATATATACATATACATACGTTTTTATATACATATATATAAACATATATATACATATATATATATACATACACATACATATAGATATATATATATTCATATACACTTACTTACATATTTATATACATATATACGTGCATATATCTATATATATATTCACAGATATATACATATGGATAAATATACATATACATATAAATATATATACATATATATATACATATATATACATATAGATACCTTTATATACACATATATACATATAAATATATATACACACATCTATATAAATTGACATATAAATACGTATATATATACGTATATACATACATATTTATACATATATGCATATATATAGATTCTTATATATATACATATACATATATACGTATATATATATATATATACATACAAATACCTATAAATATATGCATACACATATATTTAAATATATTTGAACATATATATATATACATATATATATACATCCATATATATACATATATATATATACATATATGTACACATATATATATTTATATACAAATATATAATCACATATATATACATACATATATATATACATATACATATATATATATACACATGTATATATGTACATATATATATATAAATATTTCTATATATACATATATATACATATATATAAATGTATACACATTTTGATACATATGTATATATATGAATATGTACACAAATATATATATATGTATCTATATACATATATATACATATATGTATACATATAGGTACATATATATATACATACATTTATATCTATATATATATATATGCATATATATATACGTGTATATAAATATGCATATATATACACATACACATACATATATATAAAAATATATACATACACATACATATATATATATACATATATATGTATATATACATTTATATATACACATATATGTATATGTACTATATATACTTATTCATCCGTATATATATATACATATAAAAACATATACATATAAATACATTTATTTACTTGTTTATACATATACATATATATATATACATATAAATTACCATATATATACATATGCGTATATATACACATATATATATACATTGATATAAATACACACATATATTTATACATATATATATACATATACGTACAAATATATACATATACATACATACATATGTATATATATACATACATACATATATATATAGATACATATATATACGTATATATATACATAGACATACATATATATATATGAATATAAATGTATACATACATACATATATATAAATTTATATATATACACATCCATATATATTGATATATATCTACATATATATACATATGCAGTTGAATACATACATATTTACATACATACACATATGCATATATTTACATACATATATATACACATATATATATATTTATACATATATATACATATATATATGTATATATATATATACATATATGTATACATATATATCCACATATATATTTACATATATATATATACGTATATATATACGAATACATATATATTCACATGTATATAAATATAAACATATATATACGTATATATATATATATACATATATTTATACATATATATACATACATATATATATGCATATATCTCTTTATTTATTTATACACATTAATACACATATATTTATACAATTATATATACATATATAATTATGAATCTGAATATATATACATATATATGTACATACATATATACATAGACATATATATGCATATACATATACACATATATGTATACACATACATATATACACATGTATATACATACATATATATTTATACAAATATATATAAATAATATACATATATGTATATACATATATATATACATATACATACGAATATAGATATATATATTCATATATATATATATATTCATATATTCCTATATATATATACTTATATATATACATATAAATATATAAATACTCATATATATATATATATATATATATATATATATATATATATATATATATATATATATATATACATATATATATATATTCATATATATATACTCTTATTTATACATTTGTACTCATACATATAGATAAATAGATATAGTCATATATATATAAACATATATATATATACTCATATATATATACTTATATATACATATATATATTTATATACATATATATATACTCGTATATATATAGGCATTCATATATATGTATATATATATATATATATACATACTCATATATATATATATACTCATATATATATTTATGTATACTCATATATATATATATATATATATATATATATATATATATATATACATATATATATACTCATATACCTATACATATATTTATATGCTCATATACATATATATATATAGTATCATACTCATATATACATATATATACTCATACATATATACTCATATCTATGTATATATATATATATATATATATATATATATATATATATATTCATATGTATATATAAACTCATATGTATGTATATATACTCATACATATATATATACATATATTTACATTCATACTCATATATATATATACATATACTCACTCATATATATATATATACTTTTATACATATCTATATATAATATATGAGTATATATGTATATATACTCATATATATATATGAATATATATATATATATATATTAGTACTTATATATATACTCATATATATATATACTCATATATATATTCATTTCTATATATATAAATATATATATACTCATACATATACATTCATATATATATATATATATATATATATATATATAAATACTCATATGTAATCATATATATATATAATCATATATATATATATATATACTCAAATATATATATTCACATATGTATATACTCATCACCCCTCCTACACCATCCCAAATATACCAAAAACTCCACCTCCACAACACTACCCCCTACCTTGACACACTCTGCCCTCCCCAAGACTAACTGCTGCTGCTTTACCGAAATCCCAATACCTCCTGGTCATTCTTACATTCAGCATGAGGCCTCTAGTAGCCCTGACAACAAAACCTACCCACAATGCATAGCCCCTGGCAGTGGACTCTGGTTCCACATGGTACATTTTAATTCCCACTCACATAACACAAACCACTGATGATGGGAGAAATCCTGAAACATGCATGGACCATTGACATATAAGGATTAATAAACCTTACCACCAAAAACTTCACTCCCGAGTCTGTCTCACTCTCTAAAGTACACATGATATATATATATATATATATATATATATATATATATATATATATATATATATATATATATATATATATATATATATACCCATATGTATATATATATATATATATATATATATATATATATATGCACTCATATATATACACTCACATCCATTTATATTTAAATATATAAAAATATATACATATATATGTATATATATATACCCATATATATATATATATATATATATATATATATATATATATATATATATATATACTCATATATATATACTCACATAAAAATACATGTATACTCATATATATATATACTTATATAAAATATAAATGTAAATGCTCATATATATTTATATATACTCATACATATATTAATATACATATATTAATATACATATATGTACTGATATACATATATATACTTGTATATATATATATATATATATATATATATATATATACTCATATATATGTATATATATATATATATATACTCTCATATATATATATATACTCATATATATTTATATATACTCATGCATATATATATGATTATACATATATATATAGAGAGATTCATATATATATATTTACTCATATATACATATATATTCATATGTATATGGATATTTATACTTATATATATACTCATTTATATACATATATATATATAATTACTCATATATATATATATACTCACTGATATATATATATATATATCCTCATATACATATATATGAGCACATATTTATATATATATGAGTATATACATATATGAGTATATATAAATATATGATTATATATATATATATATATATATATAGATAGATAGATAGATATAAGTATATATATATATATATATATATAGTATACATATTCATATTCATATATATATATACCCATATATATATACTCATATATATATATATATTTATATACATATGAATATACTCATATACATATATATACTCATATACATATATATATATATATACTTTTATACATATCTATATATCATATATATGAGTATATATGTATATATACTCATATATATATATGAGTATATATATATATATATAGTAGTACATATATATATATTTATATATATATATACTCATATACATATATACATTTATATGTTTATATAAATATATATATACTCGTACATTTATATTCATATATATATATATATATATATATATATATATATATAAATACTCATATATATATATATATATACACATATATATATTTATATAATCAAATATATATATATACTCATATATATATATACTCACACATATAAATACTCATTTATATACATATATATGTATATATATATAAATACCCATATATATATATAT
>CAUOPZ010000045.1:12500-52500 GCA_963457665.1 Thysanoteuthis rhombus | reverse complement strand
CAGTTTCACAGGTGCTAAATTGTGGCCAAAAACTTCGAAAATTATCTTCAAATAACCAGAAATGATCTCTGGTGACTTCAGAAGTCTATGTTACATATATTGCAATATATACAGAGATGTTTCCATGTGGTAAATTTCAGCATCCTTGGTGCAAAATTTGGGCCCACTTGACCAAAAAATGACCTTTAGTGACCATGAATTTCAACATCTTTTTCAAGTAAAGTAATACCTTGGATAGGGCCGCTGATTTATTTAAAAATATACTGCACTATTCAAAACCACACAATTCAAGGTCTTATTATAATCTAATGTGTTTTTGCACCTTTCACTCAGATATATCAATTTGTACAGCAATACCTTACCTGAACTATATCAAAACATAATCAAAATCAAAAGTGATCAAAATCACACTATTCAAGTTATACATTTCTTGTCTGAATTTTCTTGGATGTGGTGTATTAATCATTATATATGATATGATTGGAAAATTTTTTTTGTC
Organism: Thysanoteuthis rhombus; assembly: GCA_963457665.1. NCBI lineage: Eukaryota > Metazoa > Mollusca > Cephalopoda > Oegopsida > Thysanoteuthidae > Thysanoteuthis > Thysanoteuthis major. The sequence goes on along the minus strand of CAUOPZ010000045.1, from coordinate 52,001 downwards.
AATGTGCTCATTTACTCACAACATTTCAGACATGTACCCTCCGGTCTTCATCGGGTGTTGTTTATAGAATGTGGAATCATTACTCAGAGCACATGCTCTATTGGCCTGGACAACTCATATCCGTGTTCTTCCGGGTTACATCATCAGGGTACTTCTGATTCCCTCCCTTCCATTCGTTCATCTGTTTTGCTTTTCTTTGAGATGAGAGGCTCTCAGATGCTATTGATATCAATGTCAGCTAATTTGTTTGACTGAAAAAATATGTGCTGCTTTCTTTAGTTGTTGTATTCGCCAAATGTTCCTGTCTATCTGTATTTCATCCCTTAAGGGCCTGTCCCCACGCCACTCCCACCAAGTGTGAGCTACCAAGCCAGATTTGTATATGTCGCCACACGTTATGGCTTTCCTGTGCTCTTCTAATCTTATTTTCAAAAGCCAGTATATTTCGCATTTATACTGTCTACCACTGCTACATGGAATGGAATATATGCAATTTCTGGTCATGTTTTTTTGGCAGGTGATCAAATTTTTGAGATGTATGAGCTTAGGTGGTCCTACTCCGGAATATTTTCAAGAGACTTTGCTGCTAGAAACTGGAAACTATTGAAAGTGGATGCTACATTTTTAATGTTCATATAACATAGAGGAGGTAGGCACTTTACAGAGTTTCTCAAAGTAGCCACAAGCAGATAGAAAAACGTACTTGAGATTTCTACTCATTTTCAAAATCTATATAGTTACTTTTAAAATTTTACAAATCAAGAATTACCCTTCATACAAACAGCTAGATCTTCTTTCTCTTGTTCTGACTAAATAAGTGGATACAAATGCTCACTCACATACATATATACATTTATGGTAATAAGCAATTGAGTTGCTTATCATGCCTTTTGAATAGGAACTGTTATACTTCATGTATCTTGAAAAAAGCACCCAGCAGCTGTAGCATGTCTTTAAATAGAAACTGAATTTTTATTTTTTTTATCAACGGACAGTATATTCTTGATCCAGTTTTCACACTGGAAATCATAATAACTTCAAAGTTTTATGTTGTGCTTAATATTTCACATATGATAGAAATCATAAGGCTAAATTTCAGATCAAACAATTGTGATCTAAAATCCACAAAATTTTCTGATTCAGAGAAAGGTTTACTCGTGGTTGGTTGCTTGGAACTGACAGCATCAATCTAAAATAGTGCTTTATCATACTGTCTACATTCAAAATTTACCAAGCTTTACTTAGTAAGACACAAGACCAAATGGGAGAAAATGAATGGTAGGAAATGGTGTTTGTAACGATTTTTATGCGATAATATGTAGAACCAGCCTTTATTTTTTTAGTAGTATTTTTCATTTAATAAAAGGGAAAGTATTCACCATGACTATTTTTTGAACAAGCTGTTTATGTAAGCCATATCATGAGAAAGATACATTAAATAAATACTTCATTCATTCCAATGATTGCATATACAGACATGCATTACTGAGTGACTAAGGTTATTTTCTTATCTTATCATAATTTAACAAAAGTCTGTCAATCTGTGTTAGTATGTGACAACCTATCATAAGAACCATTCAACAGAACTCCATTAAATTTTCTGACAAACCATTTTTTGAAAATCATCCCAATATATTGGAAGTGGGGATATTGATTTACAATGCATGTTCATGAACATTTTTTGTGCCCGCTTTTTAGCTGAATGACCTTGGGGATGATGAATATAAGCAGTGGAGACTTTGTATCATTCATAGAGAGGTATTGAGAGTAAGAGTAACTATCTGTTTATTTTAAGCAGTGTATATTAACATTTAACATTTTTCTGAGATTGTTAGAATATCTTAAAGTTACAGATATCACTTTTTAATCATCTATTAATCACGATTACCCCCGTATTACATACGTTTAAACAGTTATTGGCTTTAAGATATTCATGTGTTCTGACATTTGTCTATGTATCCTGTCTTTGCCCAGCCCTATCGGTTCATAGTAGAAACTTGAAATTTTGCATACACTCACTTCAATGAGTAGAGAAAACAGTTTTTTAATAGGTTTTATATTTGAGTTTCAATTTGCAGTGTAAGTTTATGCTAAATTGATCCTTTAGTTTGTATCTGGCAGCATTCATGCTTGTCTTTTTACCGATCACTGACCAACAAAATGTGAGAGAAGTAACTTAATCATTGATCACCACCTTTTTCCAATTTTTTTGATTGATAACCCACAACATGGCATGCTGCTTAAAGACATTAGTCATGTGACAGTTTCTATTGCGTGTATATAGTTATAAGCTGAATTTTGATCTAAAAATAATGTTCAATCTATGTGAATAATATTTGCCACCGATTAATGGTATTGATAAGAGAGGAGATAATGGTGTAAAATAAAAAATTTGTTGTGTCAAAAGAATGCTTTTTCATCATGGCTGTAGTCTTATTCATGCACACATGTATATGAACTATTAATAACATTTTTGCACTCACTGATATTAAAAGAAATATAGAAACATATCCAATAGGCAAAAACTTACATACTAGTCAGTTCTCTTAGAAATTCAAACGTTGCTCTACAACCCCACCCCAGAATTGAACTAATTATAACAAGCTTAGCTGCACTAGGGTCAAACTCCTTTGCTTCATAGAAAAGTAAACAAAACAGAATTCATTTATCCATACAATATTCTAGAACTATGTGTCCCATCTCAATTCCTTCATAAGTACTTCCTGTAAATGTGATTTACAAACTTTAGCAAAACAATCAACCTGAATTGGGCTTAAGAAGTGGGAGTAAATTTCATGCATGACGTCACTGGTTAATCCACCACTGATCTCGAAAGCAATCTGAAGGTCTACTGGCGTCTAGCTGAATGCCTTACACCACTGAGCAACGGAAACATTGATGAAAATAGAAATTTATTTGTTTTTATAAATGACATTATGATGTTTAGACGGTTCCGTTATATTGACTGTTTTAACGGCACGCTTAGTTGCACGGTAGATTTCGCCGGAAAGAATAGCAACATTTATACACACACACTTCTTATTGTATAAAAGTAACATTTTTCATAACAGAAATTCAATGTTTACAAAAATCAAACACTTTTTAACTTTGGAACCAACAAAATATTATAAGGAACACAGTTTTAAAGTGAATCATCTTTTTCTTATGCGAAAATTATTTTGTTATTGTTTGTTTAGTGGAGTAAAATATATTTTGTTCTATTCTAGAATCGAATAAAATAAAATCAAGTCAAAAACTTCAAGTTTGCAACATTCAATTAAATCCGAAAATGAATAATAATGATTCACCTTATGTATTTAAAAGAAAATGCACATATTTCAGCTTGTTATACCATTCTAGTTGCGTTCAGTATCAAGAAAAAACAGTTCTGACTTCGTAACAGAATTCAGCATGTACAACCCTCGTGATACAATTTCAACATGTGTTCTATTCATGTATTGTAGAAAAGTGACCCTGCTATTTTTGTTATATCGTCATCAATTTTTGTGTACATCATGGATTTAACGTATGACTCATCAGTCTCCGGGGAGGTAAAATTTTAATCGTTTGATAACAATTTCAACTCGAGAGTTTGACAATAAATAGCCAACTTATCCCACTGTTTGAGACACCAGTTATTTCTCAAATCTGTTCCATTTCCTACTCACTGCACAAAAATTTCTAACTCGTGGGGTCCTCATGGACAGTTCTGTTTGCTTACATGGTTAGTGTTATTCATGATTTCGTTTGATTTCCTCTTCTTTTGAGGGTCTCAAGATCCCATTAATCCTAAAGAGAAGAGTGTATAACCAATGCATCCTCCCAATAGTCACTTATGGAGCTAAAACATGGAACCTAACCAAGAGACAGACCCGAAAATTGAGAACCATGCAACGTGCACATGAAAGAATAATGCTGGGCCTCACATGGAGAGACCACAAGACAGCACAGTACATCCGAGAAAAGATAAGAGTTAGAGACATCATAGAATCCATTAAAAATCTCAAATGGCGGTGGGCTGGCCAAGTTGCAAGAATGGCAGACAATCAATGGACATCGCGACTCATGGATCCCCCAAGACCACATACGCAACCAAGGCCGACAAAGTGTTAGATAGAGAGACGAACTAGACAAGTTCAGGAAATACTGGCTCCGTGACGCCCATGATAGGGAAGTGTGGCAAATCCTGGGGAAGGTTTATGTCCAACGACGAACGCTAAAAGACTGATGATGATGATTCATGATTTAGAAACAGCAGCAAGGCTGTCCTTGATCAAAATTCTAAAGAGCAAAATCTGGTAACCTGTCATTTTGCTGAACTTAGAACACCTCAAACCCCACAGTAATGCATTTTATGAAAATATCTATCCATGTTTCTGTTGAGTTTGTGGGGTTTATTCCCACTGTCTTACTTATTTGAAGACTAAGTTGTTCACAACTTCAAAGCTTTCAACAGTGTAAATAAATGTTCACATCTTATCAATTTCATCTGCAGTGTTATTAAAAAGTGAGTGGAATCCTGTAAGAGGAACAGTCCGACAATTTACACTTACATTATATTGATAAATATAAATTTTATGACAAGATTTTTTGGCAAAAATTCTTGAGCATTCACCTCTGTGTTGATAGTAGGGTCTCCATTCTGTCTCTACAGACAATGAATGACAGTAGAGAGTCCCCACCAGGGCACATGCTTTGGCCTAACTATAGAGATTCTTGGATGCCCTGTTGTCGAAATCCCCCTCTTGACTTAACTGATGTAGTCCAAAAGAGAGCAGAGAGTGATATATTTGGCATCAGCTTTGGCTGCAGGAACTGCCAGAAGGATGTCAAATTGAGCAACAAACCGCCTCAAGGGAAGGGCACCACACCCAGCTTTGGAATCAGAGTTGTTCTTCTCCTGGACTGGTTGCCTTCCCAAGGCTAGAGAGACTTATCTACTCTGCTATTTTATCCATAGCTGGGGAGGGAGAAGAGATGGATTCATGTCTTTCCCTAGGACATTAGTGCAAAGTGGATATAAATAGTCTCAATTGGAGTTTGAACTCCGATCGCTGATTCCATTCCATCCCTGGGAAGCAATGGTTAGCAAATTAGTCTTGCAGCCTATTACTACTGAAGGTGCTCACTGGGTACCCCACTCTTGTGACCTCGGGCTAAACTAAGCCAATCTAACTATCAATCATGATTTGACTGCCAGGGTATTTCAGTTGGGTGGTATTCATTTTTTTGACTTTCATAATCACAACTCTTCATTTCCTGCATGCTAGTTAGTCAATTTATCACCTTGCTGATTCTTAATTTCTTGAAAAACAAAGGAAGTCAATTTGAGGTCTTCGTTTCATGCTCTAATATTTACAAAAACATTGGTTGACTTTTTATTCCAAAATCAGTGCAATGAGGGTATGTTTACAATTTATTTATCAAAAGATTCAGTATTTACTATATATATCATGTATGAGATTTATAAAGAAAAATAAAGTATTTTATGAATGATCATGTGTACAGACATATAGGATCGTTTGTTTATTGAGTTAGTATTTACAATAAAGTGAATTTCATTTTATTTCAGCTATTTGGTTTGACATAAAAAGGTAATTGTATGGTTTAGCCATGTAAAATTGGAAAAAATTCATGAAATGAAGCAGTAACAATACAATTTATATATTTACTTTGATGAATTCTCTTATTTCTATTTTTTGCCATTTACAAATTTTTTGAAAGCACAATCAATTACTTGCAAATTTTCTAATAAGCAAGCACAATAATTTAGGACGCAAAATTTCCTTTAGATTCTGAATGTTTTTGATGTCCAACTCAAGTATTTTCTGCATTTGACAATTTTATTTTTGGTACAATTTTAACTATGGAATTTTGAATTGGAATTTTTTTTTTCTCTGTTATCAAAAATCACATCATTTTTGATTTCTTGTTGCAAATATGAAAAAGTAAACATTGATTTATAACAGCGAAAATCTACATAATAATCACTGAAATTATGTTTTCTTTTTGCTGAACAAAAATTTGGGCAAATTCATTTCTAGAAAAACATTAAAATAAAAATTAGATTTTCAAAATTTCAATCATATTTTTAAAATTATGAGTCAATTTGCATCCAAAAATTTTTGTTAATTTTTCTTCATACCTCTACTGAATGACATATTGATCTCAATGAATCTTTGATTTCTGATTTTATAAATTTGATAGAACATTCATTATTAATTCCTCCCTGTAATTGATAATATACCTGTATAATTGTATACCACTTCATCTGATGATTTTTGTAAAATTGCAAAAGCTTCTGTTATTTATTCCTTGATTAAGTTGAATTTATTTAAAATCAATTTATCTTATAAAAAACAATGGCATGTGACATACAAAGGTCCTGCCTCAAAATATAGAAAAAAAAAAGTGGGGGGGAGAATTTGTCTCTTTGTAAAAAGTTTGTGATCTGTTTTATTGGGGTTTTATTTCATTAAAAAAATATTAAATTCTTGAAAAATTAAAATTAAAAAAAATCTTGCTTTTCTGAACAAGGTTTTAGAAATAAAACGATTGCATGTAATTGTTTGTGCTTTCATTAAGGTTAGAAATGGCAAAAAATTAATTAGATAACAGAATTTATCAAAGAAAAACAAAAAATACATAAATTATATCCTATTGATACTGCTTTACATAAACTTTTACCAAATTCATACAGCTAAATTGTACAAACACCTATTTATGTTAATCCAAATACCAGAAACAAAACGATAATGATATTCACCTTATTATAAATGATTAATAAACAATTGTATGTGTCTTTACGCATACGATCATACATAAAATTCTTTATTTTTTTCTTTCTCAACATGATATATATTGTAGATACTAAATCATAATCTTATACACTGTAGACCCGTTATAATGTGGCCCTATATTACGCTCATAATGCAGGTTGATCATGGACCTCAATTTTCAAAACGACAAATTTGGCTCACAAAATTGTAGCTAAGTACAAAAATAGAAAAGACCAACTGTAACACATTTCAGTAATCATATTGCAGTATTTTGAATGGCGATATATGATATATATATATATATTTATATATATATATATATATATATATATATATATATATATACATCGCAGTATGTTCAGTTTCAAGTTTCAATTTGACTTCCTTCTGGTGAGGTATCATGATTTGGAATTTCTTTTTAATTTGTCTATGTCTTCCTGTCAAACTAGTCTCACCCAACTCGCCTAACAGTTTTGTCTTCATTTCTGCATGAATTACTAGAGACTCAGTCTTGGAGAAGTTTTTTATTTTCATGGGTTGGGGATCTGGACTTGTATAACCATTTGTCACAATGCAGACTCATTGATAACACTGTAGAAAATGACGGACCCCAACATTATAAGGGGTCTATGGTGTAGTATATTATCAAATTCACCACATTGCACTAATTTTAGAAAAAGATTAAACCAGTGTGCTTGTATACAATAGAGAAAGACAGATATTGTCTTCCTTTGTTTTTCAGGAAATGAAGAATAAGCAGAAATGTGTGGACAAATGTGCGAGGGGTGGTGGGGGATGAAAAGTAAAAAATCTGAGAGTCAGATGGGGTCTGTATTATTTCCAACCCCCACAGGGTACTCAGCACTCCTTCTTCTCTGCTGTCCAATGCTGTTCATCATCCTGTGAGTGACCTAACCTGCTGGACAGAGAGAGTTTTGGTTGGGGGTGCAATAGGAGGAAGTGTGAAAGTTCCATCTTACTCCAAAGCATTGATGCTTCTTCTGAGAACAACATTTACACCATTATTTTAATGAAGCGCTTCCTACCGAGTTTTCATCACAATGCTATAATCAGTCTTAGTGACAGCTCTCTTAACAACTAAGTTGAATTTTTAGTTGGATTAAATAATTTCATCTGAGTGGTTCAGAGTTCGTTTAACACCTCAAGATTTTAGCACCCGATGCAACAACGTAGTTTGCCTAGGGCGTAACACTGGCCCTGAACATAACATCAATAAATTTGAAAAAGACCAAAATAACTCACTGTATATTCATTTTTATTAATTATAGATAAGAATGACTTCATGTTTGAATTTAAACTTGTTGCTAAAAAGACTTGTTTAATTTTCTTTTGTAGGGAAGAAATATCAATATCCACATTGAGCAAAGTTTAATTCACCAGTAAAAATTGAGTTTGAGCAGTTATGGGCAGGGATGGAAATGGGGGTGGTGCGTGGGTGTACAGTTTATACCCGCTTCTTAATTTCTAGAATTTTTGTATGTTCAATGTCTATTAATGGAGACATTACCATATACCTAATTCCCCAAATCACTGGTCACAGGCACTAGTTGGGTTTTCTGTGGGCATTTTTATTAAACAAACATAGTGATTGTAATTTTTGAAAAATTATTTCCAGATAGAAAATCTGTATGATTTGTTTTTCTTGTGACAACATACAATCCAGAACCTAATCAAGCACTGACCTGACCCTCCCCCCCCCCATAAAAAAAAAACATCCTTGACCAACACACTTGCACAGGAAAAGAGAGCTATAAAAAAAACAAACCTTCAGGAAAAAGAAAAAAATACCCCATGAAAAAACAGATAAAGATATTTACTCAGCTCAATTTCAAATGGCTCAAAGCCATAATAGAAGTGGGAAAATTGAGTTGTTACGAGTGTAATAAGATATCTTTGATGTAATAGTCAGTCATTGTAATATAAATGCTTTGACAGCACCAATGTAATGAAATACAGGTTTCTGAAAGTAGAGCATTCCAATAAAAAAAACTTTTCATAAGCTGGAATGGCAGAAGGCAAAGAAGCAGTTACCATTAATTCATATAGGAAAATGTTTAAGCGTTACAAGACCAAAAAAATAATGATGATATGTTAGTTTGAATCTTCAGAGGTTGGGGTAGTAGGAGATACAGGAGACTTGGGGGTAGGAGATAGAGGAAGAGGTAGTGCACTGCCTCTATAATGGCTAGCTATTTTTGCTTTTTGACTTTTTTATAGTTTTTGTGATAATTGAAAAAGTGATGCAAAGTGTAGTTATGAAAAGTGTGCTCTTAGAGATCATTTTGCTGGATACTTTCCATTGAAAAAACTCAGTGAAGCGGGTGTATATGATGGAACTTATCTTTGATAATTTCTCATATATGCAAGTATATAAGATGATCTAGAATTTAAAATCCTGAGATGATAATTCAGAGTCAGGCCTAATAAATAAACCAATTCCTCAAAATAAAGCAGCAATACTCCTTCCAAACTTTCAATTTCAGAGAGTTCAGGAAATACAATGTAATTCAGGCAAAACCAGATAGAATTATGGGCAAAACAAACCCTTTGCTTTCCTTAATGAAAGAGTTCTCTTCCACCTCTGCATCTTACCAGAGTTCAAACAACAATTACTTCATTTTTTTTACTGATACCATGAGTGCTGACATATTAGTCAACCAATAGTCCAATATTCAATGTCAACTCTTCAACTTGATGTAGTGTAGTGTTCAACTGAGTGTCAAGTTCATAATGTATAAATATACTAATATGATCCATTCGGGAAAATTAGTTGACACTTGAAAAGTCAACATATGCTGGCTATATGGTAGTTGGTTTGTTGGAAGGCAGAAACTACCACTTGTTAGAGGTAGTACTTTGTAAATGCTTACATTTGACTCTACCAAGGTAGTTTAAAGTATTATAATTACCACAACTGAATCTTTGTCTCTATATCATTTTTATTGTGGTAAATATAAAATCATCAGTTATTGAGATAGAATTTTTGTTCAATGACTGTTGTAATCTAAGTCAAATTGACTTTTGCGGAGTCAGACAACTATTGTCCTGCTGATATGTATGCATGTGGATAGGTGAACTTTATAGGATTACTTTTCAGATTTTAGGTACTATTTATAGTTAACCATGACTTTTTAATAAAAATCTGTCGAGGAAAATAAAATAAACTTGAAATATTGTATTTATTTGTGACACTTGGAACTATTGAACAAGTAAGCATTGGCAATAGTATCTCCGTCCACCTTCAGTATATACGTCAGCTATATTTTTTACCTGTGTTGCTGTGTATCAACAACTTAGTTAGCAGTATTGGTTGACTCCTAGTTTTCAAGATATTTTTTATACTTAAAAAACTGACTTGAAAGTCAAAAAAATATCCAGCCATTTTGAAAGAATTGGTTGCATGGACTTGGCAACCAATCAGAGAGAACCTTACTGCATATATGGAAACAGACACTCTCCTCTGGGATTGCTCAGTTGGCAGTTAGATACCACTGAGTGATCTTGTGTACTGTGTGATCATAGCATTAACAATGACTGAGCGAGTCATTCTGCCCATCGCATACAGAGATTTTTGCAAAACATTTTATCATTGAGACCTATCAGCCACCCCATTACCAGCAAATCAGGATGCTAGAAGTATTGCCCAGCTAACAAAAACAAACACCACAAATGAGCCACAATCAAGACCATGACACAAAGATTATGCAAAATTGAATATTTTTTTCTCATTAACTTTGCAGTACAACTTTCATAGAAAAATTTTCATGCAGATTATAAATTTCGAGTTTCTTTCATTTTAGCAAGACTCATTTTTTTTGCTACCGACACATTCTATTTTTGGTTCTAATGTATATGAGGGAATATAAGCAAAGGTTGAATGAAAACAAAATTTGTTTCTCTCAGAACTTTTTAAAGCAAAAAAAATCAAATTTCTATGTATAAGATATACAAAAGAAGATACTACGTAGGGGGACAATCAGAAAATGCTCAGCTTTGGACCCCCTATGGTGCACGATAGGGATTATATGTTAAAATATAGCTTGATTCAAGAAAACAAATTGAATTTTTGGAATCGGTATTTCAAGCTACTTAAAGTACACTGCAATATATACCTGATAAAGATATGTTGTTGACCAGTATTATTGTCTTTCGTGGATTTCTTGAAAAATTGAAGCCATTATTCCTTTACAAAGTTGACCCTACCTCCCTGCTGAAAAAGTATTTGTTTTTGCAAAAGTCTTCTGTTTTATAAGGTTTTTTTAGTTAGGGCCTCTTTGGATACAAATGATAAATATGTCTAGAGTGTGTGAGCAGAAGGACTTCAAGACAATGATAATAGTGTTGTTTCATGGAATAAATTTGTTGGATGTGTGAAGTGGTCAGTGGCGTAACTAGAGCAGATAGGGCACATACCCTGAGCGCCACTTGAAGGGGGCACCACTGAGGAGTTTAATAAAGTCAGCCAAGCCATAGCCAGACAGTGAAAAAAGAATACCATTTTTTTAAAACTGTTTTTTTTTTCAATACTTCAGTTGATGTTTTGAATTTTTTTTATGTGACAATTTCATGTTTGAACCTTTTGGATGACTTTTCTCCCACATGATTCCCCTTTCTACCTCTCTTTTTTAGGTCATTGCATGGTTTCTAAATGTTACAAACAAGCCAAACAATGTATGGAACCACGGAGTTAACAAGTCGAACATTTGATACTTATGTTGCAAAATGTATTGTTGTGTTGCATAGTGTCATTGAAGATAGCGAAGAGATGACAAATAATAGAAAGAGAGGGTGAAACACAAGAGAAAAAAGAAGAGATTAAGAGAATGATAGCAAGTAGCAGAACAGCAGGGAACCAACTGTGGTTTGTTATTTATAGCTACAACTGTCTTTAAAAATGGCTAAAATTCTTTAGATCTTTCCATATCCAGCTAACTTTTTTAGCTTAATTCACTGGAAATATGAGTAAAATTCTGAATCTTTTCTTGCTTTTTCATCAATAATTAATAATGAGAGCAAAGATGAAGGTAGCTATATGACTAAATTTTAATTTCATGTACTGATGGGTCTGTGGTCAAATTTATAAGGCATTACCCATTTATAAGGCACCCCAAAGGATATGGGATGCAAGTTCAAATCCAGTCAGCATCTTGATTTCTGATCTATGCAATGTACTTGATGGTTGTGAACTTGCATGAAAAAGTAACAAAAATAAAATCAAAGAAAAACTAGTCAAAAGTTGATTATAGAGTGCTTTCAAGGAGAATTATGTGCAATATCTAAAACTGAATATTCACATCTTCATAGAGCTCTGAATTGCAGTATCTTTCCCAAACAAGCCAGTTATCATAAATGTTAATTTAAAGTTGTCCAGGAGGATTATCTGAAATTATAACTTGGGACCAAGTTGAAATCTTGCCATTTTAAGGATAATAGGTACTTTGCCAAGATGTTTAACTTTTTCTTAATTTTTATAAGTAAGCTAGTGCTATCTACTTGCATGTGTGGATTTGTTTAACTGTGATAACCAGACTAAGTAGGATTATTACACCAAATTTGCATTCTGGAATCAGACGGGACATGAAGATAATGAAAAATTGTACTGCTAGATTAATGAATAATTTTTGAAAATTTAAATTAAGTATCATTATTCAATTAATCATTTGAACTACTATTCTTGATCATTGTATCTTAGCCAGTGAGATGACTGGTCTTCAGGTATTTGTAGCATTAGAGTGATTTTCATGGAGCTTGGAACAAACTCCACACTAATTCATCTTCACTGAGAGCTTCGCACATCTGGCCTTGAGCCAGACTGAGGAAAAGTACAAAAGAACCTAAATAATTTTGTATCATTTTCAAGAGAATGGTTATTAGCTTTCAATTAAGATAAATGTAAGATGCTATATGCTAGAAATAAGAGGAAATAGGAAATAGTAATCCATGATTACTGTATGAATGAAAATATACAAGATATTGTAAATCATGAAAAGGATCTTGGTATCATAACTGATAAACTATTATTTTCCAAGTAAATTGCCAGTGTTGCTGCTAAGCTGGGACTGATTAGGCATACTTTCACTTATATAGACAAGGGATGTTCTCGGTCATTTCGTCGAATGCTTCATCACTGACACAGTATAGACTGGGGTCTGGTAGAGGTAAATAACATCCAAGGCTGAGGAAACTGGGGTTAGCATTTTTCAAGTAGGTATACATGTGCATATTCAGAAATGCAATGGTAAAATGGGGATTTGTGTGTTGGTTTGATGAGATAGGATTTATCTCAGGCATGTAATACTATTAGATAAAGTAGTCTGGGGGGCCAAACAGGAACGCCCGTATGCCCATCATCCGTAGAACTCTATAGATAGCATGCCAAAATGTTCCTTAGGGTGTATTCTTTTAGAAAGAGGTTCCCAAGGGAAAAACTACCTGATATGCATAATACAAAATAGCTGCCTTCAAAAAAATCCAGAATTTCATTTCTCGTCTTGCCATTGATATATTTGAGTACTTTAAAGGTCTAAATTAAGTTTATCAGGCATGAGGAATTCTGTAATACACTTCATCAGTCTTCTAACGTCTGTCTATGGACACTGACTTTCCTCAGGATTTGCCACACCTCTCTATCGTGGGCATTGTAGAGTCAATACTTTCTCAATTTGTCTAGTTAATCTCTCTATTTAGTATTCAGCTGGCCGCAGTTGCGCGTGTGATCTCCTAGGATCCATGTTGAGAGTCATGATGTTAATTGGTTGCCATTCTAGCAACATGACCAGCCAATAGCCACTTGAGTTTTCTTATGGATTCTATGATGCTTAGGACTCCTGTTTTCTTCCTGATATAATGTGCTGTCTTGTGATCTCTCCATGTGAGGTTGATTCTTTCATGTTGCATGCTTCTCAGTTTGTGGGTCAGTCTGTTGGTTAGGTTCTATCTTTTATCTCCATAAGTGACTATTGGGAGGATGCATTGGTTGTATACTCTTCTTTTTAGGATTAATGGATTCTTCTTGTTTTTAAAAGTTGAGCTTGCTTTGCCAAAAGCTGGCCATCCTAGAATGATTCTTCGTTTGATTTCTTCTTTTGAGGATTTCATGGAGATTCGTTGTCCTAGATAGATGTAGTGGTCTACTTTCCCAAGATCTGCATCTTCAATTTTGATTGTTGCCATCTTATTTCGCACGTGATTGTTGCACATGATCTTTGTTTTCCTGAAGGTCATGTATTGGCCCACTTTCTTTCTTTCTTCATCTAGTTCATCCAGCAGTTGGAGGTACAAAAAGGGCTATGTCGTCAGCAAATCTGTGGTTGCTCAGATATTCACTGTCTATCTTGATTCCTTTATTTCCCCAGTCTAGGTTTCTGAAGATCATCTTGAGGCAGGCTGTGAAGAGTTTGGGTGAGCTGATATTACACTTAATTTTACCATACAAGTAATGTCTAATTCATAAAATTTGTGTCTGTTGAGAATGAAAAGTTACAGCAAAAAACATGAAGTTAGGTATGTAGTATTTTTCAGGGAAATTTTTAGTACACAGTCTTATTTCTTTGGATATAGATATGGATACCAATGGAAAGAGGATTTTCAACTTTTCAAAAGTGTATTTTTGAAAACTGCACCTCTCATGCTCCAGATGATACAACCAGAATTGTGAAGATAGGTATTTAGCATTTTTCAAGAAAATTATAAGTATGCAGTCCTATTTCTTTGAAATATACTCCCGTTAAGAATTAATTCAATGAAATAGAATTGCATACCAGAAAATTTCTTGAAAAATGACCTACCTTCTCAATTTTGGCTGTATCATCTGGAGCACGAGAGATACAGTTTTGAACCTCTCAATCGTATCCATTTGTATGCAACTTCATGAGGGATCCATTACACAATCTAAAGAAACCTACTTCACGGATTTTGCAGCATCCTCCAGCATGCAAGACATACACAGGATTCTCTGTCTAACAATACCCATATTTATGTACTTCTATCAAGAATAATCCAGCAATTTGAAGAAATAGGACTGTGTATTTGAAATTTCCCTGAAAAACACTACATACTTAACATCATGTTTTTCTCAGTATCTTTCCATCTCAAAAACAGATATAAATTGTATCAATTATCAAGTAGAAAGTTCGGTTGCATTTCTAGATTTTAGATGCAACAAAACAATCTAAATTTAGATGTAAAACACGTACGTTTCAATTTTAAAATACTGCAGACATCTCTACCTTAACAAGCGAATTTTTTCAAATAATCATTAAATTGACTATTTTTCCTAGAATCAATTTTCGGACACCAACTTCGTTTTTAAAAGATTTTTTATTAAACATTTTTGGCAGAACAGTTTAATTTTTCTGTTGAGGAGAGAAGAAAAATGTAAAATCTGCTTTACGAATAAGCTTGAATTAATCTGTGCTTATAAGTTATTGGAGGGATAAAATGATTTTTCGACTGAATATCTTAACCCGATGAGAAAAAAAAACTCGCATATGAAAGTTTCATTTGCCAACTTTCTACTGCGGTGTATGTGCTGAATGTTGCCGATAATGAAAAAAGTCGATAAAGAATATTTGGTAACATAGCGATATTCTACTTAATGATTAATAACAGTTTGTTTTTTTGTTTCTTTAGACCGGAATATGTGTTCTTTTTCTTTGTGGCAAAGTCAAGAAAAAAAATCAAGAACAAATCTTTAAATTTGAATTACTTTTTGAAAATAGGGTATCGATGTCTGCTGGACCATTTCCCTGATCATTCGCAAAAATTAATTTTGAGATATATGTCTTATCATCTTGTTCTACCAATGTTTTTCAAGATGTAAAGATAAGATTATTTTACAGAAATTTTACCTCCGTTTTTAACCACTAAACGGTGTGGGGGAGCAATCGGCGAAGTCGATAAAACTAAACATCATCTTCACGAATATATTGGGCGAGGAAATTGCTGTCGGCGGTTGTGTGTTGGAGACGCTCGACTAAATGACCGGACATGACAAGTAATCGCCCGCACCTTAATCACTGTGTGCAAGGCTGGTTACCCTAAAGGAAAGGGATGAAAATATTTTAGAAAAAAGAGATTAGCAACTAACTTGGTACCAGAGTTGAGAGGAATAAGTTATGTGGATAGGTCAAGGGATTTAGTGTAGACATCATTTGAAAAAAGGAGGGATCGAGGAGACTTAATGGAAATGTGAAAGATCATGCGTGGCATGGAATAGGAAGATTCTAATGTTTTTTTTTTTTTACTAAAAAGGAGTACAAGGGACAGAGAGTCCATGCATATACGGTGAGAGTGAATCAGTACATAGTATATATGAAAAGTCTTTTTAGCGATAAAGTATAAGGATTATGGAACAGATTACCGAAATATATAGTGCTATCAACACATGTTAATGAATTTAACGCCAATGTTTAAGGACTCAGACATTTTGTAAATATGATTGTTTGATGTGTAGTTTTATAAAAAAACTGTATACTTTTCTTCTATGTTAAAATAAATGTTCCAAATATTATAGTGAGTTTCATTCTCACCGCATGTCTCACACCAAGTAACGCTCAGTTTAGTAAGTAGTACTACTAGTGAGTTTGATTTTTCACTGGGTATTCCACATGCCTGGCCTTCAACTTTGCATATTTTCTCCTGATCTGAATTCAATTCTCCTATACGAGTACCTGTGCTAGACTAAGCTAAGCACAGTAAATCGTGGTGTAATGGTTAGCAAGTTATCTAAGAAGATCATTATTGCTGTAATGAATTCGATTCTCATTGGTTGCCCTATACATGTGCTCGATTAAGCTAACCTAGCTTAAATAACCAATCCAAACTTATTTTCAAAACAAGAATACAATTATAATATTCTCCGAGGTTCATTGTTGGATTTTCATCAGTTAAAATGCCTTGAGAACATTCAGCAATTTTAAGTGTGACACTTTTATTTTACTTAATTTGAAAGAAAGATTTCTCTAATACTGCAGAACACTGTAGGTCCTCTGTAAGGTGAAATTCTGTGATGCTTTTTCGAAAATTCATCAGCTTTAAATTGTCCCCTCAAAATATGGTTCTCTTTAGTTTGTATGGAACAAAGTAAGGACATCTTTAAGGCTGTAAAAGAGAAAAGAGAGTAAGAAGTCACGAATCAAGCCAACTATGTCAGCTAATAAACCCACCGAACGGGTGGAGTAAATTGATCTTAAAAAAAAAACAACAAAATAATCAATAAAATTGAGTGATGGAAGTCAGGTAGTGTATCTAATCAGTTTTTAAAAGTGACATTTGTGACTTCTAGAGTTTTTTTTAATCTTCGAAAAAGTTGATGTGCATACATACCACCATTCAACAAAAATATAGTCATTCTACCACACACTGTCACCCCCCCCCCCTTCCCGTATGAACGATACCGAAGTACCCTCTGTTAACGAGATGAGGCATTTCCAATAAGCAGCCGATATCGCCTTGCAACCCGCTGTTCTGTACGAACAATACGAAGCCCCCGGTAATACCCCCCCCCCCGCCTGCAAATGACAGATATATTTACCTGGTGACAATAGAGCTGAAAAAAAAACCCCTTCAACATTCAGAAATTCAGACAGACGAAAACCTTCTTGTAGAAAAAAACAAAACAAACGAAAACGTCAAATAAATAAAACAAGAAACTTCAATTTGTTTGGACGTGAGGAGCTGATAAACAAATTCAAAGAAAATACATTTCAAGAAAAAATCTCTGCCTTATTTATTTTTATACTTGGTTCCATCTACGAATACCATTTACCGCCCAGTGAGGGTTCTACGGTACAGAAGAGATTTTTATTTTATGAGCTGTTAGGCATCTTTCTTTCTTTGTTTTCTAGGAAGGGAAGTGATTTTATTGAGGATTGACTTGTCGGTCAGATGAAAAAACAAGCGACCGCTGAGTCATTAAGTACCTTATGTATAAAAAGCATGTTATTCCTCCTACTACTTCCATTAGATTGAAGAAGTCGGTGCGCTCAACAGTCGATCCTGGTTGATTATTGTGTTGCTTAAAAAGCCTAAGCAACAACCTCATTTCGTTTATTTACTGGCGAGTGGTTGAATGAAAACATCAACAATGATTGTTTGTGCTCCCTGGATAACTACATGTGTCTTAGTAGCACAGAGTTTCATGTCTATAACTTTAGCTTTTAATGTGGATACAGACCATTCAATTGTCTATTCTGGTCAGCCGGGGACCTTCTTTGGCTATTCCGTGGCCATGGCTGAAAATAATATCCCTGGCCAGACTCCAACGTGAGTATGTTTTTTTTTTATTTTTTTATTTTTATTTTAGTTATTCATCCAACTTGCCTTGGTGAATATTTTGAATATATTATTTTATTTTAAAACTTTGATAACACTAATTTGAAATCCGGTATTAGAACGAAACAAAAACATTCTGTAAAACTTCTCGCGCGCACAGACGTTTTAAGAGATTTATATTATTTTTAAATATCTTATCGAATTGTTCCTACTGTTAATGATTTTATATCTAACAGTATTCACTTATCTTTAAAACAACTTGAACTTATGTTTGAGTTTTTTTTATGCATTTTGTTATCACTTCTGAAAAATAACTTTTTTGGTCTGGAGGGGGATACTTCCTGAATCCTGGGTTTGTCCTGTTCGGCCGAGTAAGTACATACTTAACAGTTTTGTTTCAGGCATCCGTATCCTTTCTCTTTCGTTAGACAATTTTCCTCTCTTATCACAATCCTATAAACCTTGACGTCACACGAATAGTAAAATTTATAAAATTCGATAGATGTGATTTTACCAATCGTTAATTGACTAAAGCTGATGAAAACTATACTTCTTTTGCCTTTTTTATCTCAATGTACGTTAAAGCTAAACTTTTTTTTTATCCGTGGATGAACTTGAACGATTACTCCAATTATTTTTATGTGCTCTGTATTAAAAGTAGAATTCCATTTTTTTTTTTTTTTTTTTTTTTTTAACAAAAACTTGGAAAATCTAGCTTCGCGAGTAGTTGGGAATCTAAACTACGGAAAGAAATAAGTAAAGGAGGGGGTAGACAAGGAATATTCTTTTTGAAAGTGTTTTAATCTGGAGATGAATATCAAGTTGGATCCATTTCGTCTTCGATCACTATCATCCCCCCTTATCATAAGTTGAAAATGTTTGCTATTATATTAAGGTGAATGAATTCTAAAAATGCAGCCTGTCAAGCCCAAGCAGTTATTTTCACTTTTTAATACTAGGTTTTAATGTGTGGCACTGTTTATAGAAAAGTAGATAAAATGAGACTGAACTAAAATTGAACTATTTTGCCTTTACGCCCAAATTTTTCAACATTTCTATTTGACGTTTTTTTTTTTTTTTTTTTTCCCTACTGTGGTTTGTAAGACTCATTGGAAATTGAGCAGTTTTGATTGAAAAAAAAATCTATTCAAGAATGTATTTGCAGTTACTTCAGCTGATTTCAATCGAGTGTATAAAGAAAATTATTTTCTCTTGATTTTTTTGAAAATATATTATTGAATTCTTCGTCTAAATTCATGTAAATGGTCTTGAATTATAAGCCAAATGAATACAAAAATACCGTTCTCATTAAAGGTTAACGGAACCTAGTTTTTTTTCTTTATTATTGTACATGCCAGGAAAATACAGGTTTAAAAGTAATAAGTTTTTGAGCATGGAACAAAATCAAACCGGCCCTTCTAGGCGCACTGAAAAAAAAATGGTCGTTGGAATACTACCAGGGTGGAAATTTCAAGTCTTCGTCTAGGACGCATGAAGGAAAAAAATTCATTTGAACTTCTAATGGAATTGTGACTAGTTAAAAATTGAAAAGAATAAAATAATAATTTGGTCATCGTCGCCCCAAACAAAGTAGTCGTCCTTTGATCCATGGTGAATAGACTAGTGAAGAAATTTTACGGTACTTCCTTTCAGAAACTAAAGAGATTTGTTTCGTCTACAATACTTTTGATGTAAATACAAGGTTTTAAATTCATTTTTGCATAAATTTCTGATGACTGTAAAATTGTCCGTTTTTAAGTAAACATACTCCGCATTCCTGTAGGAGTCACGTCGAGGCTAAGATTAACGAATATTACTTATTGTTGTTGTAAAAAAAAAAAAGTCCTATTTTATTACTATGCAATAGACTATTTAAAATTATTTCTTATTTCTACCTGTGACATTAGTACCCCCCCCCCGATCGTAAAGCCTTATGTCATTCAAATTTACAAAAAATTCTAAATAGAAAGAATACGAAGTCAGTTGAAATATTCATACTACAGTCGACATTCTTAAATGACGCCTCGTGACCGATTAACATGATAACTCGTACAATACTGTTTACATTTTGACTGATGCTTTTTGACAGGCAGTGTGCATGTGTAGGGGTCACAGACCCCTTCAACTTTGTGGAGATGGGGGTTCAATTTGAGGAACCCTGAAGAGCTAAAAAAAAAAATAACTGAAAAGTGCTTTAAAGTGGAAATTTTCGATAGAGTACTTCAGTGGTAAATATCGGACTGCTGGCTTAGTCATGTATTTGAAAATTCGACCTTGTCTGCCAGCTTCCCAGAAGTTTGTACAGCCTATTTATTGTTCACAACTTTGCGCGTTATGACTGCAGCAACAGAGAGCTCATTTTTAAAGCTGAAAATGATTAGAAATATCTTAACAGGCTCAGTGTCAGAGGATGACTCTAAGGACTTTCTGTTCCAAGTATGGAAAATGAGACAGCTTGTAAAATTGACTGCAACCAGCTAATCAACTCATTTGATGCTGCAAAGTCTCAAAGTTTTCGAGTTGAAGATAAAAAATTGTAACTCTATCATACACTCTTTAATACTCTACTGTAAAATTTGAACAGCATCGAAGGTTTAGTTTTGGTTATATTTGCAAAAAAATCGCTTAAAGTTAGTTTTAAATATAAGAAACACTTCCACTTGCTCGCCGATGATTTCTCAAGTAGATTTTCTTGCAAGGTGAATTTTCCAAAAAAATTTTTAATCGAAATTGAATACTTCTGGAAAATTTTATTAGAATCGGCCATTAATATATTTTAGTGAATTTGGAAAATTTGTCTGAAGTAAGTTTTCTACCTCAACCATCTCCAGGTATATATTGTCTACACAAATAATTTCTAGTTGATTAATTTTAAAGATGCAAATGCATAGTTGTCGAGGGTTGTTAGTGGGTAGAGCATAGAACTGTGAGTTGAGATTTCTGGTTTTGGCATCCAGGACCACTTGTTCAGTTGAAGAAAATGTGGATTTATGAATATAGGGGAAATAGCCTTACACTTCATAAATCTTACGATTTAAACATCAGTGGTACTCCTTGTTGATGGTATATATCAGTCAGTTTTCCTGTCATAGACCAATTGAAGCTTCAAGAATTTTAGTTTCTTGATTGTAGTAAAAGCGATGAGAAAAAGCAGAAACGTTGCCTAATTATACCAGGTTCAAATGCAGTTTGTTGAAAATTATCTTTTAAATCGTATCACCAAAACTTGTGTGTTTATCTATTTATTAATAATCATTGGTGATTATAAGTTTTTTTTTCTTTTTTTAACACTTGATATCACTGGTAAGATGAACAGCTAATGGTACAATAATGACATCGTTCTGGAATTCTGTTATGGACAGGACGAGGAAATGGATCCGAACGAAGTTGTTCGTGTTTATCTTGTTGATACTGCTGAAAAATAGGAAAGAACTGAACTTTATCTCTACAGTAGTACCATTAACATGAACATTGAAGCATTTATGTAGATAAATCAATGTCTGTAACCTAATGGTAAAAATTGCATTTATTCGACCCAATATATTTTTTTCAACATCATCTCCTTCCTTGTCAATGCACTTGATACAGTGGTGGATCAGATGGAAATTCGGCTAATCATGTCTGGTTACTGACTTTTATCGGTTTATTGTAGGTTGCTCGAATTTATAAAACCAATAACTTCTGGCTTGCTTGACAGCACTTACTTTTTTTCCTCTTTTTGCGTGTATTGATTCAAATTTCAAGTTTTGTACTTGAAACAAAAGTAAATATATACATAAAATGGTATTTACCAGGATATCGAACTTATGCTCTGTGTTCTTTTGAAATTCTGAAATATTAGAATTTAATTTTATGAATTGTTTGAATTAGTGTTCTTATCACTTTGACCAAGGCTTTCTTTAGCCTTCTGAAAAGAAATAAGTTATGAGGGTCTTGGTCTAGCTTCATGCATTAGCAGGTACCATTTGAATGGGATTAGAGTAGAGGGAAATACATATCATGCTAATTTTCAATATGTTTGCCAGGAATTTTTTATATTTTCCCCTGTTGTGAGAGGTCCTGATGGTGTTTTTTGCTTTGTTGAGCCTGAAAAAATAAACTTGCATTAAATTGAACACTTAACTGGTTTGATTTATGAAGCGGGAGTTTGAGGAAGCACTTGTATTACTCATTTCTCTATTTCATAATCGTTTGAAATAATTTTTGAGAAAGGGTGTCTGACCCCGTAAAGGTTGATATGATTATTAAGGCTTTGCTTTCACTTATGGGTAACTCTATTCGATCAGTTTTATAATTTCATGAAGTCCTATTTTATGTACATTTGAAAATTTAGTGGTAACATGTGTTTCAAATAATAGGTGTAAGTATTCAGATTATTTAATATTTAAATCCTGTGTATGATTTTTAGTTGTGAGTATTAATGAACTGGTGCTGCCATAATTTGGAAGTTTTTATTTAAAAATTCACTTATTTATTTATTTTATTTATTTTATTAATTATTATTATTATTATTATTTTTTTTTTTCTTTTTTAGAAAAACTGGAAACTTCAATAGCTAAATGGTTATAATCCCTGAAAATGGAATTGGTGGATAGTTCTCCAACAGAAAATTAGAATTAATCTCATGTTTTCAAATCCCTTAGACCTTTGAAACTTCTGAAAAATTTATTTTTTTTCTGTATTTGTATGTGGTTGTTTTGTTGAGGGGTTGTGGTGATTGTGTGTGGTTACTTACCATTTTTGAAATAATCAACTCTTTCACTTGAATAATTCATTATTCAAATCTCATGGGAATTCGAATATCTTACCATTATGTAATAAATTAGATACAAATCAGAATTTTTTTTCTCCATGTATCACCATATTTGGAGGAAGAAGAAAACTCAGTTACTTAGAAGTCTACTGATCTTATTGATTGATAAACCATGAATTGGCTGCACCTTAATTTAACCGAAGGAATTCTGAATTTTTTTTTTCTCACCCAATCCTAATGTATGGTGAAAAAGTTCTCTCTTTTTTTTTCTCTTCTTTTGTTTTTGTTTCTCTCTTTCTCTCCCTTTTTGTTTTTCTCTCTCTTTCTCTCCCTTTTTGTTTTTCTCTCTCTTTCTCTCCCTTTTTGTTTTTCTCTCTCTCTCTCTCCCTTTTTGTTTTTCTCTCTCTCTCTCTCCCTTTTTGTTTTTCTCTCTCTCTCTCTCCCTTTTTGTTTTTCTCTCTCTCTCTCTCCCTTTTTGTTTTTCTCTCTCTCTCTCTCCCTTTTTGTTTTTCTCTCTCTCTCTCTCCCTTTTTGTTTTTCTCTCTCTCTCTCTCCCTTTTTGTTTTTCTCTCTCTCTCTCTCCCTTTTTGTTTTTCTCTCTCTCTCTCTCCCTTTTTGTTTTTCTCTCTCTCTCTCTCCCTTTTTGTTTTTCTCTCTCTCTCTCTCCCTTTTTGTTTTTCTCTCTCTCTCTCTCCCTTTTTGTTTTTCTCTCTCTCTCTCTCCCTTTTTGTTTTTCTCTCTCTCTCTCTCCCTTTTTGTTTTTCTCTCTCTCTCTCTCCCTTTTTGTTTTTCTCTCTCTCTCTCTCCCTTTTTGTTTTTCTCTCTCTCTCTCTCCCTTTTTGTTTTTCTCTCTCTCTCTCTCCCTTTTTGTTTTTCTCTCTCTCTCTCTCCCTTTTTGTTTTTCTCTCTCTCTCTCTCCCTTTTTGTTTTTCTCTCTCTCTCTCTCTTTTGACTCTCTCTCTCTCTCTTTTGACTCTCTCTCTCTCTCTCTCTTTTGACTCTCTCTCTCTCTCTCTTTTGACTCTCTCTCTCTCTCTTTTGACTCTCTCTCTCTCTCTCTCTTTTGACTCTCTCTCTCTCTCTTTTGACTCTCTCTCTCTCTTTTGACTCTCTCTCTCTCTCTTTTGACTCTCTCTCTCTCTTTTGACTCTCTCTCTCTCTCTTTTGACTCTCTCTCTCTCTTTTGACTCTCTCTCTCTCTCTTTTGACTCTCTCTCTCTCTCTTTTGACTCTCTCTCTCTCTCTTTTGACTCTCTCTCTCTCTCTTTTGACTCTCTCTCTCTCTCTTTTGACTCTCTCTCTCTCTCTTTTGACTCTCTCTCTCTCTCTCTTTTGACTCTCTCTCTCTCTTTTGACTCTCTCTCTCTTTTGACTCTCTCTCTCTCTCTCTTTTGACTCTCTCTCTCTCTCTCTTTTGACTCTCTCTCTCTCTCTTTTGACTCTCTCTCTCTCTCTTTTGACTCTCTCTCTCTCTCTCTTTTGACTCTCTCTCTCTCTCTTTTGACTCTCTCTCTCTCTCTCTTTTGACTCTCTCTCTCTCTCTCTTTTGACTCTCTCTCTCTCTTTTGACTCTCTCTCTCTCTCTCTCTTTTGACTCTCTCTCTCTCTCTTTTGACTCTCTCTCTCTCTCTCTCTTTTGACTCTCTCTCTCTCTTTTGACTCTCTCTCTCTCTTTTGACTCTCTCTCTCTCTTTTGACTCTCTCTCTCTCTCTCTCTTTTGACTCTCTCTCTCTTTTGACTCTCTCTCTCTCTCTCTTTTGACTCTCTCTCTCTTTTGACTCTCTCTCTCTCTTTTGACTCTCTCTCTCTCTCTTTTGACTCTCTCTCTCTCTCTCTTTTGACTCTCTCTCTCTCTCTTTTGACTCTCTCTCTCTCTCTCTTTTGACTCTCTCTCTCTCTCTCTTTTGACTCTCTCTCTCTCTCTTTTGACTCTCTCTCTCTCTCTTTTGACTCTCTCTCTCTCTCTTTTGACTCTCTCTCTCTCTCTTTTGACTCTCTCTCTCTCTCTTTTGACTCTCTCTCTCTCTCTCTTTTGACTCTCTCTCTCTCTCTCTTTTGACTCTCTCTCTCTCTCTCTTTTGACTCTCTCTCTCTCTCTCTTTTGACTCTCTCTCTCTCTCTCTTTTGACTCTCTCTCTCTTTTGACTCTCTCTCTCTCTCTTTTGACTCTCTCTCTCTTTTGACTCTCTCTCTCTCTTTTGACTCTCTCTCTCTTTTGACTCTCTCTCTCTCTCTCTCTTTTGACTCTCTCTCTCTCTTTTGACTCTCTCTCTCTTTTGACTCTCTCTCTCTCTTTTGACTCTCTCTCTCTTTTGACTCTCTCTCTCTCTCTTTTGACTCTCTCTCTCTCTCTTTTGACTCTCTCTCTCTCTCTTTTGACTCTCTCTCTCTCTCTTTTGACTCTCTCTCTCTGTCTTTTGACTCTCTCTCTCTGTCTTTTGACTCTCTCTCTCTGTCTTTTGACTCTCTCTCTCTGTCTTTTGACTCTCTCTCTCTCTCTCTGTCTTTTGACTCTCTCTCTCTCTCTCTGTCTTTTGACTCTCTCTCTCGACTCTCTTTCTTGACTCTCTCTCTCTTGATTCTCTCTCTCTCAAACACTTTCCTTGGAAATCCTGATGTCTACAAAGTCGATGTAGTGGAATGCATTCCATTCTAAGCACTCATCTATATTTCGTTGAGTGAAGATGTGGTCCATGATTCCACACCAGTTGTGGCAGTTCTTGGTTGTGTCATTCTTGATGAGACCTTTTGTGGTGAACATTAATTAAAAGGTGAAGATGGAACATTGAGCTTCATGTTCCATCTCGGACCTTACCTCACAGACACAGCAACTATTGTGTTGCTTTTGATATAGCTCCTTTTTTTTCCAATGGTTATTATAACAATGAATAGTTATGAAAATGCATTTCAACTGGCCAACAATCCCATCTAGTATGAGTAGTGTTATTGCATTTTATTTTATTTTTTTTTCTTTCCCTTTCTGTTATGATTCATGTAATTGTTATCCACGCACCTTTCCTTAAATTTGTAGTATTCATTTTGTTATTTACAGGCAGGAATAGCTAAAATGTGTGGCTTTCTAAATGAAGCTGAGGTAAATCCCCCTCCCCCCAACACCATTATTCGCTTCGGCAAACCAGTCAGGACGTGAATATTTACTTAATATTGTTTTTGATCTTTTCTCCTATCCGCTGATTATTCACACATGTATAAATGTAACCTTCATTTTCCATTTAAGAATTTATATGCTGCCTCTTGACTTTAATAAAATCTCTGAAATTTTTTTTTTTTTTTTTATCAATCCCTGTGGAAAAATTCACCATTGTTGAATTTGAAAAGGAATACTGAATTTTTCTGTGGAAGTGTCCATAGTTGTAGACAAAGAAACAAAATGATACATTCCTTATAAAGTGTAGATGCTTGCTTTTTAGTACTTAGAAAATGTACATTATCCCTCTTGAAAGAATTTAATTCCAATTTTACCCCGAGTAGCAAAGTTATTGATATAAATCTGTAAATGTTTAGTACGATTTTCAAATTACTCTTTACTAGAGCAGTGCCTGTTCCACAGATACATGAAGGGGCCTAACTTGATGTGTGGAGTAGCCTGCAATAATTGTCATGTAAAATTAATTTTACATGACGTACAAAACTATGGGTTTGAAGTATTTCAGTTATTTATCTTCAATATAGCCAGTTTATCTAATTTATATCTAAACTTGGATAATTCTAAAGAACAGACATCAAAAAGGGTAATTTATAAAACTATCGAGATCTATGATCAATCTTCATTTATTAAAAAAAAAAATTAGATTTCTCTAGGACTGCTGATCCAAACAACTTCAAACTTTGCACTGCATTGTATGTTGACAAATATATCTGGCAAATGTCAACTTCGTACAATGGCCAGTTGTTGGGTGATAATGGTGCATACATTTATTGATTTCTTCATTTGTAGTTAGAGAGAAAAATTGAAAGATTTGTTATTAATGAAAATGTTCACTTTGTGCTGTCTATTTATCATTTGAGAAAAGCTGATGTAACTCCCAGAAAGTTACTTGTCTTAAGTCACAGTGAGTAAGATGGTGAAGGCACTGCTTTCAATGCCTATCAGACTTGTTGATGTATTTTTGTGGATACATGCCCCCCCCCTAATTTTCAGATTGAAGGGCATTATTATCTTGTAAGCTAAAATAGTGTAAAGCAAAGAAGCAATTACACCAAGTACTAACTTGAACTTGGTAAATATTAAGACACCTGCATTGTGCTGGCTTAATGTCATATTACAATAAGTAATATCAAATAGTTTGGAATTAGTTCCCAAGGTATAGGATGAAAGTTAGTCATGTCATTCTGAATCCATGCATTTGACTGCTAAAATCCTTTATATTAGAAACTAAAGGAATATAAAAAAATAATAAAACAATTTTAATGACAAGCTCGACTGTGCTAAGGTCAAACTCACTTGCTTTATTAGAATCTAAGAAGTCAATGAAATAATTAATTTCTCCATACCATATTATTTCAAAACTATCCTTCTTTAATAGTTTTTGTAAATGGAAAATTTGCTAACTTTGGCAGCCTGAATTGGACTTGGGCAGTGGGAGTGAATTCATCATGAGTATTTGTGTGTTTCACTGTTATTTGTACATGATTTCACATTAGTCCTAGTCATCTGTTATAACGCAGGCAAAAAGTCATAAATCAATAGTGTGATAATGAGAAAATCAAGAAGCTCATAGTTGATATACCACTAGTATTGAAAGCAAGGAAAAGCCCACTCGGCCTGATGGTTGATCCGCCCATTGATCTTGAAATCAAAGAAAAATCTTTTGCTCCCTGTTGGATTCGATCCTCGAATCCATTGACGTCTGGCACTGCGCCATTGAAAACACTAAATTGTCATTTATTTGTAACCATAAATAAACGGAACGAATACGTGAAAATCATGGATGAATATCTGCCTTTTTAAAATTTGGATGTTTTTATATTGTTCTATTGATATATCAACTGTTATATTGACTGTAGTTTTCACCCAAAATGAAATACATTATGAAAAATATTTATGTATGTTCACTAAGAGAAAATACTGAGAACTTGGAAATGCAAGCTGACAGGATGCAATGTCACATAATCACCCAAGCTCCCAAATCTTTCATTGTAAGGAATTTCAGACCATCTGATACTGATAACAGATTTTTTTTATTGTAGTTGAGAATTGGAATGTTTGTCTTGGAAATCTCATTTGCCTGGTTGACCCCTTTTGGACATCTTTTGATTTATATGGGACTTCAAAAAAAAACTTCGGATTATTTTTATTTATTTATTTTTATTTATTTTTTTTTCCATTGGGATACTCCCAGTTTCTTTCATTATCATCACTGCCAGTTTCCAATTGGAGACTCCTCCCTCATTGGCTTGAGTATGTGTACCTCTCTACTCCTACAGATTCTAGGATAATATCTGCTATACAACAAAGAGATAGGTTTGCTATCAGTTCATTTGTTAAATAAATATATAAGGAAGAAAATCTCTCCTACTGGTTTCAGTTAAACTTCGTTAGGTTGACACTAGACATATTTACACCCCCCCCTTTTCCCCCTCCATTCTTCTATGTATCATCAGCATAATCTTGACTATTCAAAAGAATGAACCTACAGATCAGAGAACATTGACAAGATGATTATGAAACTACTCATTTTTTTTTTTTTTTTTTTCAGTGACAGACATAACCCCCTGTTCCACCATGCCCACAATAGGGTGGGGGACCAGAATTTAGATACTGACCTAAGTGGAATTTTCTTTTTCTCTCTCTCTCTCCTTCCTTCTGAAGTGGGAGCTGGAAACAACCCTAAATATAATTTTGTTATACATAGCTGTTGTCAAGTATTTTGAAAGGTCACAGATTTCCAGTAAATATGGTAGTGGAACTTTGAGTTGGGAACAGCAGAGGTCCATTGCAGGTATTGAATGTGAGCCCCGCCCCCATCATTGAAATTTCCTGAATTCAGGAATTTTATTGAAATTTTTTATAAAGTGGTTTGTTATTGTAATTTTTCATCAGACATAGTCCTTTTCTGATGCTTCTTCCTGCATGTATAAATTCTTTATGTATATTAATCTCATAATCTGGACATGCTGGTTGTTGAATAGGTTGATTTGGAGTGGGTGCTTCGACATGAGTACCTAAGCCTCACCTGATTTTATGGAAGTCCTTTTGGTAACTGTTTTAGTATAGAAAAAAAGTATCGAGTGCTTCATCACCATTCCAAAGGTGAAACTTTTAAATGCCTTAAAACCGAATTCCACGTTATTAAAAGAAATATTTTTGTGCTGTAAATAAAACTTAGGTTAAAAAATTTAAATGACTCTTCAGATTATTATCAATCAACCGAATGTTCAAGATTTGTCTATTTAAAAGCAACTTATTTAGATTTTTTTTCTCAAATCATGAAGCACACATATTTTCTCTTCCTTCATATGTTCATAAAAAAAATTTGAAATTCATGATTTCACCTACATGGACTGGATAACCAAACTGGTCCTGGGAATGGAAAATTAGAATATTTGTATACTAAAAGCACACTTGAATGAGAAATCCTTAGTTGTAACATGTTATTTATTTAAGCTTAGTTCTCCCTCCCACATGGTTCCCTCCATTTTGGTCTTTGTTTCCTCCTCCCTGCGTCTTTGTTTTCCTCCCCTCCCAATGGATTGCCTTACACAGCTAAAGGGCTCCATCTGCCTTGATACCTACCCACATGGCTGCGGGCGGGATTGGATTCACACTTTTCTAATGGTATTAAACTGTCCTAGCTAGAGTGGGAGCGCAGTTGCTGATTCCATTCTCTATGGTGCTAACCATTAGGCTACTTGCACCTCCATTCGTCAGAGTAAATGGTTTTGCCCACACAGGAATGAGTCTTGCCCACCAAGACCTTTTCCTGTGTGGTCAAAACCCATGAAAGAATTTGAAATTTAATGTATCAATCAGTATATGAATTCTCTCTAGATTTAATCTAAACTAAGGACCTTCAAACTGTTCCTATCCCCACCCCTGTTCTAGTCCCTTTTTAACTGTTTTTACTGGTAGCAGAAGTCTGTTCAATCAACACTTTCAATTTAAGATTTTTTTTCTATTGCTCTTGGCACCATCTTGGTTTTTGTCCCAACCCTGAAATCACTCAATATCAGCCACTCCCCAACCAACTCAAAAAGACCTATCACATTCTCTCTGAGCAAGCCCCAGTAATCTTTTTACCATGAAGAAACTTATACCAAAAAGAAATATCTATTTTGAAGGCAATGGAGAATTTTATTTATCCTTTGGAAATGGTCCAGCATGAAAAGTATTTTTCTCCACACATATTCCTTCTCATGTTTTAATATCCTTTTCTTTCTGAAAGTTGTTGACTATTGGTATGTATTGATCTGGTACAAAATATATGGCTCCTGATACTCAAGTTGACAACCTAAATAAATTGCTGCAATTTGATGTAAATAAATGTCAAGTGAAATGTGTATAGCATAATCCTTAATAGTTTATGAATTAAAATCCTTCCAGAAGTTGAGATTACCTTTCTTTGCTACTGCACTGTTCATAAGCACTTAATCTTTAAGTTAATTAAACCTTTTTTCCTTGCCCCCAAACAATTTTTTATCACTTCCAAGATAGCTCTATTCATTGTGAAATATGTCTACCTGAGGGTTTGCTTTGTCTGGCACAAGGCTACATAATTGGAGTACCCAGTGAGGATGAATTCATGTATACTTGCATAAGAGTGAGACAAGTTTACTGACTATCACACTGTGGTAGGTGTCCAATGTGTTGTGTGTGGATATGTATCACTCGTATGTAAATCGAATAATTGCAGTAAAATTTGTTTAAGAACAAGTATTTTGTTTCCAGGAAACTTTCTCTGAAGAAGAAATTCACTTGTACTGAAATTATGAAAAATAAATTTATTTTTCACTAGTTACTTTTTTTTTCTAGTTTTACATCCCTCAAGTGACTAGAATTATTGTTTATTTCCACTTTTATTTTAAACCCATATGGATACATAAAAAAAAAGGAAAATATGATGGAAGAAAAATGTTTTGATCTTTCATTTTTTTTGCTTTGGCAATGCTTCATCTAAAATGGGTTAGGGGGAAACTAGTAAATTATCCCAAGTGGGATGAGAATTTTTGGATAGTGAAGTCTCACAAAAAAACAAGCTAAACAGAAGGATAAACAAGATTTCAAACATAGTTTTCATACCTATCTTTTCCTTACATATGCCTTGAATATGACTGTCAACACATGATTATATAATTCAATACCATATGACATAATTCTCTGCAGTGTCTTCACTATATTTGAACTTATTAATTCTAACTTGGGTAAGTGTAAATATTTTAATTTGCTTTTATTTCACAGCTAAGTAGTAAAAAAGAATTTATCAATTCCTGACTGAAGTTTATTCTTAATTTTAAGAGCAATTAGTTGGTGTTTGTGGGGTTATATCAGTTGATACATTGATTCTGGGTAGTACCCCCAAAAGTTCCCTGATTCAAAACATTCAAAGACTACTTATTTACTAAGTTACATGGAAGATATTACATGGGTTTGGATGCTTCTTGTAGAAGATGCACAAGTTTCTGAGCTATCCAGCAGACTCTATCATTCTATAAGACAAACTTAGATGCATTTTGTTTGTTGTGTCTTTTATTTTATACTTCCAAGTATTAAACTGCATCCATTGTGTTCGATAGAGAAGAGCACGATGAAAGCTTGAACTGTAAACTTCGATTTAAAAATGGTGAGCAATGGTCTCAAAACTCAATGTAAAATGTTTCATAAACTGACAAAAGCAGTAATAGTTAGTAAGCTCTCTTCTCTGCTGTACTTGGTTTTCCTTTCTTTTTTGTATTATTGAAATAAAAATTATTCTGATTACCACCTGATCTAGATGGATAAATGTCAATGTACTCAAAGGGTTTATTTATATTATGAATTATTTATATTCTGATGAATTATATTAATGTATGGAAATTTAATTTGATGTGTAACAAGATCTACAAATTTTCATTAGATTTTTTAAGAGTACATTTAGTGTTTGTGTGTGTGTGTTTTTTTTTTCTCTTTCTCTTCTCTCAAGTTGCTGACATTTCTCTTTTCCTCTTATGGCTTGAAGTCCTGTGGAATCTTGCCATGGCTTTGACTATCCTAAATTTTAAGGGCGACTGATAGAGATAAACTTTTATTTGTAAATTTCTATTCATATGCAAAGTAAACATTATTGGCTTACATTTTGTCATTCTTGAAAACCTAAATCCCTTTTATAGGGTTAGGTTAATCTGTCAAACTCATTAGGTTGTTCCATAAAAATGATAGTTTGAAACTCGTTTACAAGTGTTTTGGTTGTGTATTATTTTGTTAGCTGGTTAATTTTTAGCTTCCATGTTTTTTTGTGAAATCTACTCATTTCTTTTAAACCATGATTGAGAATTTCCTTGTTAGCTATGAAGAGATGCTCCCACAACTAATTAAATCTATTCTTTTCTTAGATGAAGCCAACAACTTCATCACTCCATTTATATTCAAGAACATATTTAAATAATTATGCAGCAGAACTCATTTCTTAATTTCTTAGCTAAATGTGGCATATCCTAACAAGTGTCGGGCACCCAGTGAGGTTTGAATTTGGAAGTAATCTTCAGTGAGATGTTAGCCATTGCTGAATAGTGATGTCTTCTCTTGATGATTCAAGTGTAAAGTTTTTCTATATTTACACTACAGAAGTTCAAGTTTCACCATCTGTTTTTATTTGACAATTTTTAAACTAATGATGTTGGTGAATCCAAAAAGTTTCTAATAATCAATACTTAGAGAAGTCATTTTCAATGGAAGTAAATGTTTCTGCCTATTTAGAGTTGATTTGCAAAATATTTGGAAGTTATTCTTCCTTGGCACACTGTAATTGATATGAACTAAATGTGTACAAATACGTGCAAAAAAATTTTTAGTTGTAAAAAGATGCTTCTCTGGGAGATAGATATTACAATTTTCCTGTATATAAATATCAGTATTTTGTTGTTGAGACCATGTTAAAATTGTGTGTTGTCTCACCCACCCATCTATTGGTATTTATATTTCTCTCCTAAAAATATCTGTTTTTGAGTGCAATTTTTCTTCATTAGTCATATAAAAAGAAATTATTAGTGATGTATTGTCTATCCATAGGAGAAAGTGTCTTTTAGCTAAAACATTTTGAAGTATTGGTCTTAGCATCAAGTGATTACTTGAGTTGCTTCAATGTT
The DNA here is from genome assembly GCA_963457665.1 of Thysanoteuthis rhombus. Lineage (NCBI taxonomy): Eukaryota > Metazoa > Mollusca > Cephalopoda > Oegopsida > Thysanoteuthidae > Thysanoteuthis > Thysanoteuthis major. The sequence goes on along the minus strand of CAUOPZ010000045.1, from coordinate 18,871 downwards.
CCAGTTTTCTCTCTAAAACAAGGACAATCAGTAATTTCTTATAGCCATCATGCTGCTTGCACTACTTATCTTTTAGTTTGATACTTATTCTAGATATTTGATTATACCAAAGCTTCTCTTGAATAGAATTAAATGCTATGTTTACTTAATATTCTTTACTTGAAGTTAATCCTGTAAATCTCAATATTTAAGCCTTTTATCTCATGTAGTGGCTTCCAGGCATTTTGAAATCCTCAATTTAAAAAAAAATGTAAAACTTTTTTATCCAATTACCTTGTTAAAATGTTCGCCAAATGCTTTACATAAAATTTAAATTGACCTGTTTCCTTTCATCTTTGGCAAAAATGAATGATTCATTAGGAAGTTAAAAAATATGGAAAAATTTCTGTTGGATTGTTCAATTTTTTAATACATTTTTTAATTTATACATTTGTCACTTATATCTTTGGTTTCCTTGAGTATGTAACTGACAATTAGACCAAGTTAATCATGAATGGTTTTATGTTGATGGAAGAGAGGTCAGAATCGGACCTTTATTTAAACAGGAAATGAGCAAGAAAAGAATTGAGGAAAGTGCTCGTGGAAATAGGATCCCTTATTGTTTTAATATATGTACATCTGTACTTGGAAAACATAATTAGATACTGATGAGAGCTATCAGTAAAAATTTGTTTATATAGTGATGATGTGAGGTGCTTTGCCATGGAGCCATGGTTAGCAACACAGTCTTGTAGATCATTACTACTATATTCTCAATGCTCTGGTTAGATTTGTTGATATCGCTTTTGCAAAAATCACTTGTGTCTAATTTTGCCAAGTCTAATTGATCTTTCATCAAAATTAACATTCCTCTAACTGAAGTATTGTAAAAAGCAACTTGGTATAAAAAAGCATGTTCATATTAGATTAATCTTATAGGGGCCTTCTTAATTATTTCTGTGTGTGTGTGTGGGGGGGGGGGTCATACTGCTAATTGGTTTTAATCGGGTTGGGGATACAGTTAGAATTGGTAGCTTACTAACTGGTAAGGGATTTTCCTAGGCAATGTATTTTTTTGGCAACCGGTTCGAGAAAAAAAACATTGCTGAAATGAGATAGTGTTACAATATGAGAGGGACTATTTAATTGAATATATTGAGCATTACTGGTGCTTTCTGCTAACTCTTCTAGTACATCATTAACTTCAGCAGTTTTGTGACACTTTGCTTTCTCATTGTGTTTCAGAAAGCTTTTACAGACAGACCTGTTATGTGTTTTCTAAAAACAGTCCATCTTTTAGTAGATGATACAAAAAGGGTGTAAATACATGACAGAATTCCAAAGAAAGTCCTTGCATCTGGACATGTCTTCCAAAACTAGGATGTAGTTGTGACATGCACATGGTGTGAACAAAACTCTTGAATTCTCCTCCCAAAATTGGGCCTGCTTGCAGCATTATCATACCCTTGTCCACAGATATTTTCAAAATTCATCCCTGATATTCAGAGTTCATGTTGAAGGGTGTTGCACAAATTTTCCACCTGTACTACTTTCCATCACTAAAAACTTGATGAAATGTTCATATACTCCTGCTGGAACATTCGATTGCACACTATCAGCTACATATCTAATTATCATTGACATTTGCTCCTGATAACTAATGGTGGTGTGTATTTGAGAATTACTGCAAAATACTTAACAGCCTTGATTTGCAAAAATATTGAACATTCTAGTTGTTTTCCTAGTTAATGATGTATTTTCTTATTCTCAACTTTTCGCATATGATCTTACATTATTGGATCAATTTCCTAGCATCAAGGAAACTTCTTTTGCATGGTGTACCTGTTTGTTCTTCATATCCATGGAATGGCAAGTTTCTTTTTGCCAGGAATTGTACAGTGGCTACCAGTTGCTCAAAAACTTGATGCCAGTGTTTTGCTTTTTGTCTGAATAGTTTTTCTTGTATTTCATAGTTTTTTTTGCAGATAATTTTTACAATTCACAGCATTTGCAAATGTTTTTTGGTGTTCTCATCTTTAACTAGTCTTGTATGAATGTTCGGACAGTTGGGAAAATTGCAAGTGCACTTGGTGAGTTAATGTCAAGAAGTTTAGTTATAATATTGGTTAATCACTTGATACAGAAGAGATTTGTCATGGACAATTTCTCATTTGGCAGTTTTCATTTGCAATGAAATTGAAACATGATCAGCTCTCATTTTAGGGGAATCTTCTGCAATAATTTTAGGTGGTCCTTTTTCACTAAATAGTCCCTGACACTCAGACTGACCATGCTGTAAGATCATTTGTTAATTCTGCAGAACTGGCTTGCAATTCTTTCTTGCCTAAATGGCTGATATTACTTTCATTACATAAATTTCCACTTTGATAGTCTTGCATAACTTCTTCAGACTAACTTCCTCTGGTATCATTATCTTCATTGTGTTTTGGCTCCACTTGCTCTTCAGCATATTTTGAGATAGGTTTATTGAATTACTGGTTAATTTTTTTTTTTTTTCCCATTTCAGCTTTCTTTTCCTTGGCTTTTGCCGTTTTCTTACTGCCACTTAGGTATCTTCTGCCAATGTCCCATCTCTGAAACCAACAAAAGGCCTGAGAAGTTACTTGACCCCCCCCCCCCCCGTGCAGCATACTGCCAAAAGACATTGGACACATGACAATTTCTATCATATGACTAACTAGACTTGTTCAGCCCCCCCCCTCTTCTAGCCAACAAAACCTTTCGTATTTGAGTCTCCTGATTGTTTATTTCAGCCAGCTGGTGTTGACTTGCTACATGGTTGCTGTTAGATTTGTTCCAGGATATCAATTTTCCCAGAAAGTGCCAAATCTTTACATGGCATTTGTATATTCAGAGACTTGTCATTTTATACACGTAAATGACTTCTATAACTGCACTTGATGCTTCCAACATGAACACAGCAAGTACAAATTGACTGAGTGGATAGTAAGTCGGTAATGATGAACATGAGCCACTCTGGTTAATTCATGCTGGCCTGACTGAACAGTTTGGTGGCCTAAATAACCCAATGAGACTTTCATTAATACAGGCATACTTTGATTAGTGCAGTTGATTTGTTCTCAAATATTCTGTTCTATTTACAACTTCTATTATGATTGGATGTGTTTTTTTGTAAAGCTTATACTTAGTTACATTCATTTATACAGCAATATCATAATCATACCACACTATTCAAGGTATTGCTGTATAAGAACCAAACAAATTCTCTTAGACGGTGGGGAGCAATTTCTATACTCTAGTGTCATCTGTATTTGAACCTAATATGCATAGGCAAACCTTCAATTTATGTTATGGTTGCCCTCTGTGCTACTCCATTCCCAGCTTGAATTGTTATTAACTTAATCTAAAAAACAATATAACCCTGCCCTCCTGCATTAGGACAGATAATCAACTGTTAAGCACTGAAACTCTATGAATTTTAGATCCAAGATTGTGATTAAATACATGTTCAGCATCAGATAATGCAACAGACCAGTGGTGAGACCTGCATGGTCCTAGGTTCTTGGGTTTAAAGTGTTGATCATTAATAGGGTATGATTAGGGAGGCATGAGTCATCCCCACCCCCAATTCAAAATGATTACTTGTGTAAGTGAACAATAAATTCTATTGAATGGAATTGTAATTACTAGCTGAAACAGGTGGTTATAAATTTCTGAAAGGGTGATCCTGAAGATGAGCTGTTTTTAATTTTTAAAATTTTTATTCTATTTTATTTATTTACTTATTTATTTTTATCTTTTTTTTCACAAATTTTAGAAACAAAATGCCACTCTAAGGTCTCCAAAAGCAAACAAATGTTTGCAATTTAACATGGAAAACGATGGCCCATAAAAAGTTGAAGAAAAAATATTTCTGCTTTTCAAAAGCTTAGTTTCTATCAGCTCAAGTACCCTTATTTAATTTCATTACTTTTTCTTACCTTAACTGAGAATCTCACCCCTTTCAAATGAAAGTATAAAACCTGACTATTTAGAGGTGAGTTTTATTACGACTTCAATCATAAAATTTCATGTTTGTTCATATTAATCTTTGTATTGGAATAGTAATTGAATATTTAAATGATTAAAAGAATCTGCATATTTAATGATCTAAAGAAATCCATTTAAGATTTGAAGAATCTGTATCTTAAATAGGTTTAAGAAGAAAGAGTTCCACTTGCTTATAAAATTGTTACCATTGAATAATTTCTAAATTTATTTTATTTATTTTTTTAAAATTTCATCTTTATACATATTGTTACACAGTATGTTTACTGACTTTTCTCATGGTGAAGACCTCATTCAAGTTGGTGAACCTTTATATAGAGATAGATGTGCAGTGCAATATGGACATTTTGGAAATTTAGTGTGCATTTAGATTCCTTCTACAGCAACATTTTCAACTCTGCTCTTTGTGCAGCATGTTGTCTTTCTTTCTGTTCCTGTCCACTGACTCCCTTGAAGAGCTCTGAACATTGATCTAATTCAAAAAGAAAGCAGTCTTCGAAATCAATTGGATATTCTTCCATTAAACCATTTGCTGCCCTTTAGATGTGGTCATATTAGGTGGGAAAGAAAATCTAACTTACCTTGGATGTTCCTGCATGAGTTTCAACTAAAGAGTGCTAAAGATAATTTTTCCATTATTATCGAAACTTTTTTTTTTCCAAATCCTTCTTGAGGAGTTTTCTCTTGGTGAAAAGTCTATTTCAGTTAGACCTCCTCATCAAACTGCCGTCTCCTCTTTGGTTGTTTGAAGAGTCTCTGTACTCTTTAACCTAAGATTTAATTTTTCTTTGTAGCACTTGAATTCCGAATGCTGACTTTGGACGAAGTAGAAGAGATTTGGAAAAATAGCTAATTTTCATGAGATGCTTATTCTTCTAGTGATGAAATATTCTTAGTATCCTTTATTTACATCTTACTAGGCTGACTATCTGATGTCATACAAGGTCTTCTAGTAAGTAACACTTAAAGATGTTCTTGATGTATCTGCCAACGATTTGTTGATTCATCAAGCCAAGCATAAAGGCTTTGCAGAAGATCAAAAAATATGACAACCGCAGGATGCTGCATTTTTTCCAACCTCTTTAAGGGGATGTGATTTGTACCCAACATCATGATCAAGACAGCACTTCTTGTGAAAGATAAGCTGGATGCCATTGTCCTGTTCATATTTGGCAGGGTTGTCAAATGACTGGCAATTTTAAATGTTTCTGCCATTTTATTCCAAGAAATGAATTGGTTAACCATCATTAATCTGGCATCATTGTAGGGTGCTGAATTTGTGATTTTTGTAGGATCACAGTGGTTAGGTTAATTATATAATTATTTAAAAGTTTATGGAAAGTTTGTAATGTTTCACTGATGAATTGGAATCTTATAAATAATTCAAAAATTAATTTGATAAATAATCCATTAAATAGATTATAGTCTGACCTTCTATAATGTGGTTCACATTATTATCTTATTAATTATATTAAAATTCTAAATCTTTTTTTTTTTCCTTGCCAACAGAATGGAAACTAAAAATGTGATGACCCAAAACAGTTCCTTTGATTGGCTACTTTTTTATCTTTAGTTCATCTGTGCTGCTTCCAAAGTGAAAGGCAAGAATTTGCAACAAAGCAGATTTACATGTCATGAAGTGAAGGGCTATCAGGATTGCCATTTTCATCTTGGAAGGTGACCAAAATATCAGTGGCAGCAAATCTGTATGAGCAAATGTTGGATGCACTGGATTTCCAAGTGGTGACTCTGAGTTTCTTAGCAGAAAAAAAAAAAAAAAAGTGGCTTTCATGTATTTTGTCCTTATATTTGTTTTCCTTTGTTTCTTTAAATCCCTGTTCAAAAAGAAACAGAGCAAATTATTCTTTCTTTTATATCATGAACTGTAGAAGAGTTGATGCTGTATAATACACACAAGCTTCTCACAGACACACCATCATCAAATTTCCCAGAAGTTTATCTTCTATATACTACAATGTTTTCTCTTTACACTATGAAAAGCACTTCTTTTATTCCTCGGAACTATGGCTGGTTTTATGTTAAGTGTATTCACTTGTAAATCTGGTGCCTGAAATCTGAGAGACAACTAGCTTTCACAATGAGTTGTAATTCCTCTTCAATCAATAGAATTATACTAACCAAAATTAACGCCCGATAAGGGATGTTTGGAAATTTTTAATCCAGTGTGGGAAAGCATTGGTGTGTACTTCATGAATTGTTCAACAGGGCCACGATTATACAAACAGATTGTACTATGCTAACTATCATCTGGAAAACTTTTTTTCCCGTAATGAACTTCTCTTTCATATTGTTTCACCTGGGAGGTTGATTTGACTAGATAATTTCCAAGCATATAGTGCTTC
>CAUOPZ010000044.1:7500-97500 GCA_963457665.1 Thysanoteuthis rhombus | reverse complement strand
AGATTTTTTTTCTAATAGTGTAATATGTTTTTGGAATAAGTTGCCTAGTTATGATAAAAATAGAAATAGTGTATAGAGTTTTGAAAATGATTTAGATAAGATTAGAAATTATGGCAGGAGCTTGAACTTACAAGGACATTTTTGGGATCTAATGAGATATTTTAGAGAATTATGTTGAATTGTAAATGTTTGAATTCAAGTACATTTGAATATGTCTTCATGAATTTTGCAATTGTTTTGAAATTGATGTACGAAAATTTTATATCGTAGGAGATACCTAAAGAGGTATAATAAAATGATAATGATGATTTTTTTCTTCTTAATAACAAGCACATAACTGAAGAGAAAAAATTGGATCCCTTTGATCCTAGATGCAAACGAAACCATTAAATGGATGCTAATAGGCTACAGTAAGAGAGGATAGCCCAACATGAGTTGGCCACACACTCTAGAGAGGTACCTGCGATTGGTATAATGATACCACTAATCTTGGGAGTTAGTACAAAAATTACCAAAAATGAAGCGCAGTGTTGCCAACTCAAAAGATATTTTAGCACTACTTTACCAAAATGCGCTAAATAGGAAAATAGCCAGAAAAGGCTAAAAAAACACCTAAAAGAGCTCAAAAAGGCCTAAATGTTCTTCCTAACTAATTTAGCAATTTTTACACTGCCAAAATCTTATTTGTCAAGTTAGAGATTTAACATCCATGATATGGTGGAGCACCTTGACTGCCTCATGAATCACATGATGCGAGAACAACTGATTCAGAACTTTCAGTATGAACAGAAGAGAATAAGTTGTTTGATGCTAAATTTCTGAATTGATTGTTAAGTGACCATACTTTTTCTCAGAACTTATACCAGTTTGTCTGCACGTGTTTGCCTTAGAATGTGTGCTTACTGAACCAGCAAAGCATCACATAAGTAAAACAAAGGCATATCTAAAATCAGCTGCTCAAAATTGACACAAACTGCACACATTTTTATGAAAAATAAACCATCAATTTGGGAGGGCTTTGTTCATAATAAAAACTAATTTTGATTCAGTGAGAGCAACAATACACCAGTATTTAGAAATGCGATAAATACAATCAGCGGACCAAGTTCAAACCCATTGGAGAAAATTTTACTTCTTTCCTTTCAGTTTCATGTTCTTTCATTTAATCAATTCGAATTATTCAAATTTTTAGTTTTGCGAAAAGATATATTAAAAGGTTTTACAAGAGAGGGTTCTATTTACAATATAGCTATGACTCTGAACTGCTCCTCAACTTTCCATTCATCAAAGGTGACTATGGACGTGAATTCCTCTATCAGTGCTATTACCAGTTTGGCAGAATCTTTTACAGAAAAATGAATCTTCAAGGTTTTAAGAGGGTTTATACAAGCCTGACTGGCATTTTTGAAAATCTTTATGAAATATCATAAGCCTCCCAGCGTTGTCATGTTCGCCGATCTTTTCCCTAGGCCATGCCAGGTATCTCAGCTAGTATACAATATTTCTTTGATTAAATACCTAATCTTCACACGCTATTAACTATATAACCAATTTACTTTTTTAGTTCTGTTCAAAAGTTGTTCAACTTGGCCCGACCCTACATAACCATTGTACACTTAAAATGCTTATGAGAGCAAGCACCCATTTTCTGGCACTATTTTTTGAAAGAGCCGACATGTTGGAAAATAGCCTAAAATTTTGACTAAGATTCTTTTCAAACAAAAATACAGAAGAAAACAAGTTTCAACAAGAATCATGGGAAATGAGGGAGACAAAAATATTGTCAGAAAACTAAGCAAAATGTAAGAGACTTGGTAGATCGGGTCCTCCAAATACCCTTGTAAAGCATTTGTCTTATAATCCAGCATATATGATAAGTGAGCAAGTGAGTCAAGAAAAAAGAGATAATAATCAATAAAAGAAACACTGCTCAAGCCAGAGAGAATATTCAACATCCCTGGGATTAAAAGAGGGTGGAAAATTCTGATTAACCAAATTGAAAGTAAATTTTTTTTTCATATGGACATCTTTTCTAGAAACCAAGTTCAGAAACAGAAACATTTCAAGTATTATAATAATTTGTATTAAACAGTTTTGGGGAGGATAAAAAAATCCTATTAAGCAAGTAACTAGAAGGTCTAAATAAATATTAAACACACCATTAATTTCTTTTCATCCATATTTTTTAGATCAGCGCCTGCAATGTTTTGTTCACGGAACAATTCAGCATAACGGTATAAATTTAGGGCAGCCATCCAATCTGATACATTTGCTACTGTCCACTGATCCAATGACTATAAAAAGAAATAATCTGAATTAGACTGAAGAATTTTTTTTTTTTCAAAAACCACATTCAAGAAAAAAAATATAAGCAATAGTACACATTAGAAAAAATGTTCAACTGAATGATAGTTTAAAAAAGAAAACTATAATATAATTATTTCTTGAAAAAATATATAATTTAGTTCTATGGTATTACATGTACACCATCAATTTTCTGAGAACTTATGGTTCAGCAACTCTTCTAATTCGGAAAAAAATTATGATCAGACATTCAAATTATTCACAGCTTCAATACTAGTTCACTGAGTGGCCACAGGTGATGTTGTCTGTAGAATCATCACTTGAATGTTTATATTGCAGTGGTTGTTACTGCTCCATAGATTTTGTAAAATTCCTAGCCTAACTTGCTTAAATTTACCAATATCAAGCAAAATATAAGTGCCATCAGAGGTAATGTAAAGTGCAAACACAAGTCCATATCGATGCAAGAAAAGGTAGAAGTGTTAAGAAAACTTCATCACAGTGTTTTAGTATAGAAGCTATGTAAGACATATGCTATCTACTCATTAACTGTAAGATATTTAAATGTTCAATTAATCTACCTGTATCTATTTCATCTAACCGTTTATTCATTTTTAGTATTTGTTTAATTTAAGTTTCTAACAGTCCTAATGTTTTGAAGATATGAGATACACCTCTGGCTCACTATTTATGTGCATCATTGAATCATTGTTTTATGGATTCTGTTGGTCTGGCAAAATGGAAAATCCAGCACGATTCTGGAACCAAGAGAACCGGAAAATAAGTTGTGTACCCGTATTATTATAATAATTTTTAGAATCGAAAGTTCGAATTCATTTCAGAATCAATTCAGAGCATCTTCAATAAATATCAGTTTGCTTGCTAACATTGGCAAAACTTTATAAAGGATTCTAAATTTGGAATACAAGTTATGAATAGATGCTAAATTTATTCGAAATCCGGGATGTAGTATATGCTTTTAGTAGAGAAAATGTAAAAATAAAAAGATATATGAAATGAATAATATATTGCACACAGATACACAAATTTTTAATTAACTTTTTAGGTTTTTAGGTTGTATATAGATACATGAATTAGAAACTATACCCATGTATGTATGTATCACGTGTACAGGCCACATCAGTGGAGCTAGAAGGCTGAGAATTTAAACATTCACACCTATCATGGCTACGAAAAACGTTGTGTTTTATTTCTTTAAAAAACCATCCACGCAAATAGGTTTTTAGTGGGGGGTTCAATTTGCAATATAAGTTAATGCTGAATTAGTCTTTAGTTAGCGCCTGTTCGTTAGATTTTTTTAATACAGACTTTAGTGTTATTTGCCCAACAAAAGGTAAGAGAAGTAACTAATTCATTGAGCTCTTCTTCTAATATTTCCGTTGATCACACCCAACACAACATGCTGCTAAAAGATGTTGGTCATGTGATGGTTCCTATTGTGTGACTAATCAGACATGTTCTCAATTAACTTTTAGGTTCAAAAATCAATTTTATAACATAAAAATGTATCAAAGTCATATTTTGTACCATCAAATATAATAAAGCAACATCTAGTAAGTGAAATTAACTACTCAAAACAAAAAAGAAGTAAAAATGATACAAACAACACAATGATCAGGTGGATCTAAGTGAGTGGCTCTTTCCCGACTACAAACTGTTGTTGCAAGCACTCCAGTAGAACAAATTCCATGGCAGCAATAAGCACAACCTAAAACAATACAAGCAATATTAAGTATTTTTTTAAACTTATATAGATTTATCTGATTATATTAGATTGGTGCAAAAATAATTGCAGTTTGTATCATTTTAAACTTGGATGCTCATTTTGGAATAAACTATTATTCAACTATTTTTATGAAATATACAATTCTAAAGCATGAATTTCACTCTATTTAAGCTAAACATTTTCTTTTCACAATTTATTCTGGTTTGAGATTATCAAATCAAAGATGGAAGAGAAGCAAATTTGAGTAATTCTGCTGTACAAGTTCAAAATGGGACATAGAGCAACAAAAACTGCACCCAATATCAACCAAGTATTTGGCCAAGTGACTGTTGACTAATGTACAGCTCAACATTGGTTTCTAAAATTTCAAAACAGAGACAAGAGCCTTGAGGATTAGGAGGATTGTGGATGTCCATCGACATCCAATTGAGTAAACATTAACCATTCTACAATTGTTTGACATTTGCACTAAATTGGGAAAGCCAAAAAGCTTGATAAATGGGTGCTATGCAAGTTCAACTAAAATTTAAAAAATTGCCTCTAAGAAGAAATCTGCTCTGTGCTTTTTTCACTCAACAAAAATGGTTAATTTCTTGATTACATTGTGACATGTGATGAAAAATGTATTTTGTATAACAATCTTAAGCATTCCACTCAGTGACTGGACAGAGGCAAAGTACCAAAACACTTCTCCAAACCAAACCGGCTTTAGAAAGATTATGGTCACTTTTTGGTTTAGGTAAGTGGAATCACCACTACAACTTCTTGAATCCTGGAGAAACCATCTCAGCAAAGTATTGCGAGGAAATCAACAAAATGCACCAAAAAATGCAACATACACACACACACTGACCCTACAAGAATTGAATAAACTAGTCTACAAAACTATATCACCCAGCTTACTCACCAGTCACATATTTCGACTATTTCCTGTGAGGAATGGTCTTCAACAATCAAGCTGCAGCTAAAAACGCTTTTGAAAAATTACTTGGTTCCAAGACCCAAGAATTCTATGCTTCCTGAATAAATGGACTTGTTTCCAGTAGGCAAAAATGTTAGATTCTGAAGGTTCTTATTTCAATTAGTAATTTCAATTCTAAACTGAGATTTACTGCTTTGAAGTTGGTGAAAAACCTCAATTATTTTTGCACCAAACTAATAAGTTGAAATAAAATATGGAGGTGTGGGTGGTCTAAGAGTTAGAAGCATGAAAAACGGAATTGGTGTGAAAAGAGTTCAAACTCAGCCTGAGACTGCTTGCGTTCATTTCGCATTGATATCTCTATTCTCCAGAGAGCAGGACCCCATCTGGTAACAATGCATTGCAGAGCACGAAGAATACTGTGTGATACACAGAGCACCCTGGTTATCCACTGCATCCTAGTCAGTCTCTGAACCTTCTGACTCTATTTACTAGTAGACCCAAGCAGACAGGGACAAGAGAGTGCACAACTCATCCTCACTATAAACCAAATCAAGTACAAATGATGACTTCAGACTCTACAGTGCAACAGAGCTGCTACAACACTCAGGACTGAAGCCACGGTCATCTTCAACTACAAAGGACACATATATAAAATAATTAGAAAATTATCAATTTTATCGAATCCTAGATGAAGTAACAAAAAAGGTTTTGCTCTAATTAAAACATGTTTTCAGTAATCCTTATCAATTATTTCAAGCTCATATTGTATTCAATAATTATTTGAATCTTATGAAGTGTTAATGTAACAGTGAAACAAAATGTATAGCCTGGGCTTCTATCAAAGCATTGATGGCATAATTTTATAGATGCCAAAAGTAGAACAACTGAACAATCATAATGGAAAACTTTGAATAATCTTTCACATGCATCATATAAAGCAAATATCAATTCAAACATCAGTTGTTTATTCCTATAGAGTCTTTGTGAAGCACAGAACTGCCTTGCAGTTTTCAGTAGCAAGTAGGTTTCAGTGTGGGGTTGCTAGCCTCACACCCAAGCTGTGGGTTTTTTCTGTTAGGGTAACCCTCTCTTAGATGGTCCAATTTACAGGGCTAAGGGCTCCAAAAGTTAAGGAGAGAAGTGGATTCATGTCTGTTCCAGGGGCATCAGGGCAAAATGAACAGAAATAGTCTAGGCCCTAAACACAAACTTGGTTTGCCAATTCCATACCAATAACTGTCACATTTTTAGAGCTTTAACTTTGAAAATGTACTCAGCACTATTATGAAACGATTTTTCATTTTTCCAAAGTACTTTTTTTGGTCTCTATGGTCATTTTAGACAAACAAGGCCCAAATCTTGAGCTGGTGTTTTTTAGACAATCTTAGATAAAAGATCTATTTTTTAGATAATTAGTTCTGGTATATGTACAAGTGATTTATTTATGCAAGGTGCAAATATCTATTTTATTATTTATTTTTATTAGAAGAGTTGTAATCCATTATTAATTTTTGATTACCACTTATCTTCATCTTAATTTTTAATTGCTTTTCATCATAACCCAAACAATCAACTTACTGCAGTGAGAAAACTACAGAATATTTCATCTAATAAATGACAAAATAATTGCTTTACTGGATCTATCATTACAGAAACATGGCACCTGACAGATTGAGATGGAAAGTGAGTTTAAAGGTTCAAATTGAGCTTCTGCAACCCACCAAAGCTTCCGTAACTTCCATAGCTTAGATGAAAAAGCAGCTGGGGCATTAAACCAGGCTTCACAGTGACAAGAATGATGTGAGTTCAAGTCTCACTCACAGCTAATCCTTCATTTCCAATCTGTGCTACTAACTCATTGCCGTATATTGACAGCCTGAATTAAGTTGCAATAAGAAAATAAAAATTGAGATAAAGGTAAATAGCAGTCAAAAAATTAACAATAATGTTTCACAATACTCCATCAAATGAAAATATATGATAAAATGAGCCTAATGCATTTTGTTTTTTGTACTCAAAGAATGATATCCTACAGATTTTTCTCTGATTAAATAGGTTTATCTTAGAAATGAAAAAAGATGCTAACATATTATTTCATGATTTGCATTTTGCTTCTTCAATCTACAACCTCAGAAGACTTGGCTTTGAAAAGCAATTTGCATTATCCTGTTGGACTAGGCAACAATGGTCCTCAAACTGTGTACTACATAAATTTTTCCAAGTACACAACCATATATTTTGAGCCTTGAACATGTCCAGTATGGGTGTTATATGTCCGACTATTGTCACAAAAGTGTCTATCTAGTGATTTTATCATTAGATTTTGCAAGTGTGCCAGTCAGCTCTCCCTCCTAATATACAACAATATACAAATCCAGTCATGTACATTTACCATTATTAAGCTATGTCTTTTTTTCTGATACAGTAATATAATTTACACATAATCTCCAAAGGTTCATCAATGAAATTCCTTACCATAAATATGGCCAAATATATATGAGTATCTTTTCATAATTTAACGGAGTAAGAAGTTAGTGTGCTGCGTAAATCAAAAATACTTCTTAGTGTACCATCGTACAATAAAATTAGAGAACCACTGCTCTATAGATTAAATCACATTACACTCACCTAATTTCTTCCTTGCAAATTTTTTTAGCTAAATCTAAAAGTCATGTTATAAAAAATTTATCTCTAAATCAATATTCATTTTTTTGACTAGTTTTTCTTCCATTTTAATACAGGTGTCAGCAGAAAAAATAGCATACATAAGAAATATTTTATGAGCTAGTTTGACTGCCAAACTGCGCTATGTAAAAACAATGGCCAAAAAACACCCAAAAGATGCTCAAAATGGTCAAAAATGGCCTCAGTCAAAAATTTATATGTTAAAGTTAGAATTCCGTCAAAAGACAGGAATTTAACATTCAAGTAATTTTACTTGCTCTTCATTACAAGTAGTCTCACAGGAGTGAGTAAACACCGCAGATTGAAAATAAAGAATAATATATAGGCGAGACTTGCAGTCACGTCCTTTTTACTCCAAGAAGCCTACCAATGTATGGCAAACAGTCTACCACTTGAGCAACTAGAACTTTTTTGGTGGGTAGAAATAAAAACTTACCCTTAAATTTACCCTTCATTTTTCCCCTGATCACTCTGCACCATATTTATAATTGATTTTGCACCCGCTCATAATATTATTAGCTGTAATATTATTACAGTAATATTAGTTAATAATAGTTAACAATGCTTCATCTGTTGAAAAAAAATAAATCAAGTTTATTCCTCAATTCAGTAATTTCTCACATCTGGTTGTAATCTTCCATTGTAACTTATTCCTTCATTTGTAACGTACCTTCACACTTCATGCCTTCAGGACCACATCCCCAAATGTAGTCATGACCTACAAGAAAAATTAATCAATTAATCAAAATTATAATGATAATTACAATAATACAAGTTTCCCCCACTATTCAAAAGTAGAGTGTTTCTATAAAAACCTTTCGTAAACTGGAAATGGTATAAAGCAAAGAAGCAATTACCATTACTTTACATAGGAAAATTTTTTTGAGTGTCCCCAGACTCAGTGGAGATGATGATAGGGAGGTTGGGATGGTAGGAAGTACAGGAGACTGGGGTGTAAGAATGAGAGGAAGAGCATACACGCTGCTTCTATAACAGCTCACTGCAAAGCAAACACTGAATGCAACTTACTATTTCTGCCTTTTTTCCTAAAAGCCAAAATGTGGTGTTGAGCCAACTTTCAGAAGAGGAGTATACCTGTATAGGATTACTTTTTAAAAATTCAAAGAAGGAAATGAATATAACAGTCATAAACCTGTGTCTATAGGGAAGAGCTTTGTTTTCATGACATCATGTCAATTTAAAGTTGGCTGAAGCAGCAGTGCGAATAATACAGAATTGATATAAAAAGTAATGTTGAATCTAAAATTATAAAATCAATGCATCAGAGACACTGAACTTCTTCACAAGAAAAACTATGTTATAAATCTGTAATAGACTAATTACCAAACTTCCATAAAAATGGAATTACCAGAAAATCAGCTATTTTCTAAATTGACTAATTTTGAATTTTGCACGCTTTGCAGTAGTTCAACGCTCAGTCGCTCCTTGTTTTAATTTTCATAGTGAGGTTAAATTGTCTTCAGATGAAGATTAGTGGATTAATATTAATGAAATAGAACCTGTCTTTGAAGTGGATTAATCTATATAAGTTATCAATTTAAGTTTTTTACTTTTCTTCTTGGATTTATTTGTTTATTTCTTGTGAATTTTACATTCTGAATTCTAGGAATCTCAAGCAGAATACTTAAGATCAAATGGACCCTGCACAAAAAATGAATTTATATCTGTTAAATATGATATTGTTCTTCAATTTTCATTGTTTATTTCGTATTTCAAGAATATAATAAGCCTTGGTCCAGAAAATCCAGAAATCCAGGTCATCTCAAATCTCAAGCTTGTCACATAAATGGTCCAACACAGGCGTTCTCCTTCGGATAACATGGAATTTTATAACATATAATAAAAAAAGACTAAGAAGGCACAAGAAGCAGCCATTAAACCCAAGTGGACACCTAAAAATAATTTTTCTATAGTATAAATTTGTAGCCTTACCACATGCAAAATAGTCCTGGTGCTGTAATAGAACCCAATACGAATTTTACAGTTGACCAACAAAACCAATTGAACACACTAAAGGGATGTCCAGTGAATAAGATCTTGGGTAGGCATTTTAGATCAGTTATATAAGAAATTTTTCATAATGGCAGATTTTCACTGTGATGCCTTTAGTCAGAAAAACATGTTCATCAAATATGGGCATATTGTAAATTGTTGGAAAGGATATTCCATGCTGAGTGAAGTTTACAATAGAAGCATATGCCTCAGAACAAGTAATTTTGAGCTACTAACAATCAAAAGTCATAAACCCTTGTTATAAAAATGAAACACCTAATCGAATGTTGACCTTTATTCAAGTGCATTGAAATTCATAGACAACTTTTTTGAGATATTGTGCGGAATGACAGAGAACCTTCGTGGCTATTGTGTGGTGCGGCCAGTAAACAAGGATGCAAAATTAGCTTCCTCCTTTTGTAGCCTATTGCCAACACTTCAACAAAATT
Source organism: Thysanoteuthis rhombus (assembly GCA_963457665.1). Taxonomy (NCBI): domain Eukaryota; kingdom Metazoa; phylum Mollusca; class Cephalopoda; order Oegopsida; family Thysanoteuthidae; genus Thysanoteuthis; species Thysanoteuthis major. The sequence goes on along the minus strand of CAUOPZ010000044.1, from coordinate 87,377 downwards.
TCATGGAAATTCATAGAGAACTTTTGAAGATATCATGTGGACCAACTGGTAAATTTTGAAAATGGTACGGTGTGGACAGATAGCTACAATGTAGGGGAGTTAATTGTGCATGGATCTGCTCCAAAACCAAATCACTTTTTTCCTTATCTATTGCTCATGCTTACACAAAAACCAAGACGTAGGGGAAATAATCGTTCATAAATCTGCTCAAAATTTTTTGACTTCTTTTGTGGCCTATTGCCCACATTTCATTGAAATTCATTGAGATCTCAGAGGAGTTACCTGACATTATAGCAGCCTGTGCAGATTAGAACAGAGTCCAAGAAGAATTGTAGCCACTGTTTAAATGGGCTTATAAAAAGGTATCATTCAAAATTATTAAATCTAGTAAAATAGAATAACATTTCAGCGGAAATGTTGTAAATATCCTATATGCCAGACTAGAAGACAAATGGTTAACAAGGACTACTGCTCACAAAACCAAATAACTGTCCAAATTGAACTTCAGTCATTTGATGCAGAGTAATATTTGCATAGTTTGGGGCTTTTATCAAGTCCAATGTCTATCTTATGTACCAGCATTAATTTAGTTCAGCAGAATTGATTCATTTTTTTTTTTTTTGCATTTTATCAAGACAACAGCTGTGTTATAAATGAAAAAAATACTCACAATAGAAACACAATATGGGTCGAAGAAAGTAACTCTTTACTAATCTATGTGGTACACCAGGTGGACCTGCAATCAAATAAATTAAATTATTGCTTGCAGAATTTTCTTTAAAAATTCACAGTAAATAAAATTGGAAATATACTCAGTATCATCATACAGCAATTAACAATTGATTATTGCCTTCATCTTGTTTGTTATAGTCATAATGTTTCAGCTATTGTATCTTCTGGCTTTCTTCAGCTGTCTGCTGGGTAATCTTCTGAAAATTTCAATCCAAACTCCTTATTCAATCCATGGTGGTAGATTGTTCTTATTCTGTTGGTTGATATCAGTTAATTCTTCCCAATTAATTTGCCCTTGCGATGCTGCTTTTTTGTCTCAAGTATAGAACTTTTCTGAATTACCTGACCCAGGAATCGAACTCACAACCACCAGGCAGGTTACTAGTTATACTTAAACAACGCTTTTTCCACTCAGCTATATCTGTCATGTAAATCATAATATAATAATGAAAATTAGAAATTCAGAGCAAAATTACTCAGTACTAATTTCCTCAAGAATAATACAATATTCACATGATGAGAGAAAAATCACTTTGGTGTGAAAAAAAGTGTTGCATACAACTGAAAAAAAAATTAAAATCAAGGTTCAGTAATGAGAATATAATTATACAATAAACTTTGGAAACAGCTTCACAATAATACTTCTCAATTCACACACTGATTACACATTAATACTTACCACTTGTCTGTTTAATTTGGGTAGCAGCAGGGGAAACTGATGGTTTTTCCAATGATGATGGAGCTTCATCTGAAATAAAATGAGAGATTATAAGAACCCAGTTTTAGTAAATTTTTTTTTGACATCAAGCTCTTTATTCCTGAATGTAAAATTTTGTATTCCAAAATGCACTCAAATTCCTGAATATGTCCCAAGATTTAATCAATTTCTTACTTAGCTGATGCCCCACTTTTCCACAAAATGTTACTGAAATTCAAAGAGAACTCTTGAAAATGGTGTGAAGAAACATGAGTGAATACATAAATACATGAAAATATGAGAAACAAGGAGAATCAAATGTACAGGTATTGAGTTACCTCCCTTAAATCTAAAGCTAGGCATTTTATCAACAGTTGATTGTTTTTTTCCTTTTCATGTTCTCTGCTATAGAATACAGTTATCTTTTGATATTCATGAGGGTTAGAGGTAACAGGAGGTTGCAAATACAAAAATCTGCAAATGATTTTTGCTGAACATCCCACCCCTAGAAGTGTTTTAGTTCTAAAAACCCATAAATCTTGTATCATAAACCATAAAAAAAATACTTCACCATTCCCAAATTGTTAATGTACAAATAAAGAAATGATACAGTAAAAATTCTGAATTTTCCCAGGATACAGATCAATTATAGCAGAATCAATATTCAAAAGTGATAAAAATGTAAGAACAGACGTGATCTGCTCAGAAATCCCCTGAGTATTTTTCCCTTTATCTTACAACAAACTTTATGTAATTTTCTTGCATTCACAACAAAAATTAAACTTTTAAAGAAGATATTTAATCATTGCAATGCATTTCAAAAGATCATTAAAAAGTAGATTCTGGTTAAAACAAAAAAGTCAATTATTTAACAAAAACCATAAATTTCATAAAACTACGGTGCAGTGATTATCAACAATTTTTTTCCTTTTATATAACTATTCACATTCATCTTATATTTTTGTTGCTTTTTTTTTTAAATTTATCCAGTTTGAGAAAAGTTACAATAAAAAGCAACAAAAATATTAAGATTAAAGTAAATAGTAGCATGAAAATAAAAAAATTGTTGATAATGATCAATGATACTTCATCTACTAAAAAATAAATTTGTTAAAAGCACAAAGAATTGGAAAAAAACCTAATAACTAAAATACAATTCAACTTACCAGCTAACTAGTACTAACATTAGTTTATAATTTCTACATGAATAAATAAACAACACAAATATTACAAAGCATCTTTGATTTCCTAAACTTTTTTTATGTTTTGTTTATATTGCACAACATATTTTCTATGAGGTGTTTTTTCTTGCTGCAAAACTCCCCCCAATTCATATTAAATTATTCAAGATGGAACCACTAATATTAAGGGATAACTGTAATGAAAATATTTCTCAATTAGAATTCCTGAATTGACCTCCAAATTTAATCAATTCTTCAGTAGCCCACGGCCCCATCCTTCCCCATAATGTCATTGAAAATCATTGTGAATATACCTCTTACAATTTGGCAGAGGTAAAAATATAACTATATGTCCAAGTAAATTGACGACTTTATGGGTCATGTAGCAAAAAACCTCTACATTGGGAACTACTGCAATAGATAAATGATCAACACTGAAGTGACCTCTCCACAGTGCAAGACTGATCAAAGCATATGGAGATCCAGTGTGTGAACAGACAGACATAAGTGAATATATATGCCTCTCCTAACTTCATTCACAGAAGTAAAATAATAACCTTTTCTAAACTAATCTTGCTTGTTTCAAAATATTATTACCCAGAAAAAGTTGTTTTCTTTCAAACTGTCCAGCATCCACTTAGTGTGATCATTATAAAGAATCAGAGTCACTGAAAACTGCTCAAGTGAACTCTTGCCAATTTTGGCAAATACTCAATAACTGGGAAAATTAGTCAATACTATAAAAGAAAACTAGTTCAACCCGTTCAACAACTAACCCAAACACACCTATCCAAAATCTGAACAGTTAGAAAAAGCCACTGTGTACCATTAAATACTCTTCTTTCTTGGTGACCCCTAACAACTTTTTGAAAACAACCATTAATCCAATACTCTACAATACTATCGAAAAATATATATTACATTTAAAGGAAAGCTTGAACCTATTTTATGTGATATATTTCAGCAATTGGAGTCTAACATTTTGTTCAAGTAAATTATTACTTATGGAATGTATCCATATTTAACCACAATTGAAGAAATCTATGTGTTTGCGAGTGTGCATATGTATGCATACACCATGTTTACTCAATAACAAAGTTGACATTCGCCAAATATATTAGTCAGCACACAAGGCATTGTAGTGTCAAGTTTGAAGTTGTTTTGGTGAGCAGTTCTCAAGAAATCTAGTATAGAGGGGTGATTAAGAAGGGAATTGGGTCTTAACTGTACACTTAGGGTTAAAAGCATAAAACTAAGAACATACATGTAGTTGCCTCGCTGATTATTCTCAGAAATGAATCCAGGTCAGTGGTGCTCCTTGCTGTTCTTGAAGTTTTTCCAAAATAACTACCCCCTTCATATAAACGTCCATATCTTTTCAGCTAAACATCATAAAAGCATCATTTTTGGAACTAAATATGGTTTTAAAGTTAGCAACATCACAATTCAACAGAAAAGGAAACAAAATATTCATTTAAATATGAAAAAGAAAAAAGAAACTAATTAATAAGTATAAATTGAAACTGAGTAATAGAGAAATGATAAAACATAATTAAATCATTAGTCATATCTATTAAATCTAATATAAACTTAAATTATCAAACTGTAATTCAGAGTACTAGAACTGATGTTAATTTAACTACTAGTCCAATGAAATGAGGCTTAACATTTATGTATATATCATAATTCAAAAGGAAATTAACATACATGCTTTAGTACATGTGGTTAGTCTTGGAAAAAGTAGTGAAGAGCTGTGCACTAGATACTGGCCTTATAAAACTTGGACATACTCGTGCATGCTTTTTTTGCAGTTGCAATGTATCAGCGCATAGCATGTGTCTTTAGCCTCTCCAATACTTGTCCACTTTGGTTTACATGAGCCATCTTTTTTAGTCCAGCCCCAGTCTGCAGGACTTTGCAAGTCTGGGTTCCTTTTAAGCACTTTCCCTCATATATGTCTTCCTTGGTAGACCACTCTAAGCGGCTAGAGTTAGTTGAATGTTCTCCAAAGATTTGGATTTTCTTGCAAAGAGATACAGCCTTGCCTCATTTACCTTGGACAATCCATATATCCTATTGTATATAAGAACAACAAATTAAATATGTTGTCATGGATACTTGAAAGGGCATCTGCCAGTTGTAGGGATGGATCAGTGAAAATTCATTCCATGTGTCCCATGCTCTGCATTTGCTTATCTCTGTATCTCTGTATCTGATGTTCTCACCATGATGTCCTTCATATGCAATATCCAAATGATGTGGTGCTACGATTCTCTTGTCTGCATCCTGATGTGAGCAAGGTTCAATGAGATTTTTGTTATCTCTCATTGATGATGAAAGTACTAGTTCATCATAAGTTCAGTAAATATCTTCACCTTTGAAATCAATGCTTGTAATCTCCTTGGTCGGCATATGAAAGAGTGGTTTTGTTCTCATTGACACAAAGAAAGCTTTGCCAGTTAGTTGGCACCTTTGATGAAAGATCAATTATCCTCCTTACTCCCTTTCCTCCCTCATCTGTATTGTTGCTCTCTTCAGGCTATTAAAATTGTAGACATCCCATACAATATTAGGTCTGAGCGTAAGAATAAAGTGATGTTGGATATATGTTAGATACACAGTCTCGGTGTAATCATCAGAAGTTTGGAAGGTTCCTGGTAACAACATTTGAAGTATGCTCCATCCAAAATTAGTGCAGTCACCTGTGGGATTGATTCTGGTGTTTCTGTGTTAAGTAAATCTGCTTTTAGCCAAATCTCATGCTACCAGGCAAGTGCTGTGGACCACAGCTGGTTTTCATGCTCAGAGAAATCTTGAAGATTTCCTTCCCTGGTTTGGTATGCAGTATATAATCTGGAAAATAATGTATAGCCTTCCCCCATAGTTGCCACCACAGACTCCCGTTTTTTATGGGAAAACCACAGGAGTTTGTTCTTGATTGGATCTACAATTGCCTTTGTTCTGTCAACGAACTTTTCTCTCCAACAAACTGCTCATATTGCTGTTTTCCCAATTTATATAAATTTCATACTGTGGTGTGGATACTACAGTCCATAATTAACAGATCACCGTCTTTCTTGAATGAGTTTCCCATTTCTTCAATTCAAAAGAGATTTCACTACTTGAGTGAAGTTAGTTTGAGTTGACATGGTTTGCTCATAATTGAATCATTGAAGAGTTGTCTTTAAATTCTTCTCTAACCTTGATGTTTCAGGTTCTATTACCATCATAAGCAGTAGGGCTCTTGGACAATCTCAGGCCAACAACCCAATCCTCACCTTCCATGAGAGCATTTACCTACTCATGCGCTTGAATGTCATGATAAAGAAGAGGGTGCTGTTTTGTAAGCAACAAACCACCCAGAACAAATTCTTGGTAAATGGAGAGACCTTATTATTTGACTAATACATATCTCAGATATAAACAGAGATCCACCATGTATAGTTAATATGGTCTAAGCTGAATACCCACGAAATGAAAAAACATGATTCCAAGTACAGAGGAAAATCTCACTTCCTGATTCCTTCATCAATATGAAGAATGTAAAACTGGAGTTCAAGAACACATGCCCAGTATCGGAAGTCATTGCTCAGCTGATTTTTTTGCCTCAAGGCTATAAAATCCAATTGTTGCTCTTCATTTGAGACAGTGGCTGTATATCTGTCATATGCATGATGTATAATGAGAGCGGCATTTGTCATTTGGTGAGCATGTCTGGTTCGGGTTACATGTGTGACCTTCAACAAAGAATCAGCTACCCCACCTGAAGCAATACAAGCACTGGAGATAATAGTTGTCCAACCATTGCTGTCAAGCCAATTACCTATGATCTTAAGAGCTGCAATTTCAATGTGTAATTCGCTAAATATCTATCCATATAATTAGCATATATGCTAATTCTTTCTCTGTCTGTTTATCCATGTGAAAAGTGTATCATAGGAACGCAGCGCAACAACCAGGAAAGGAAAAGAATCATTCATTGAGCAAGCTCGACTATCCCTCTCTCAATAAAGTGGTAAGTGCAAAGATATCAAATTTGAGCTGATTTTCTCTCTATTTAGTAAAAAAAAATCCACAATGGCAAATAGCTGAAAATCTGGCTATTTAAAAAAAGGAATAAACCGATCTTATTTTATAGCTAATTCAAAACATCTAATATCAGAAGCCATTAAGTTAGCTGAAATTACAAAAAACTTTTGAAAGTCAGTCAAAGCAAATCAAAGTACAGGAGAGATTTTTTTATAATTTTTATCATTTTTCTTTACTTGAGATCTATAAACCAAATTTTAGCCAAAACTTTTGCTTTGAGATGTTTTTGGAGTGAACAGCAAACATTTTTTTTAGCAAATCCATTACCGGTTTGGTAATAAAAGTAAATGTACAATTATTTGTTCTGAGGTCTTAGTACATAGTTATTTTAATTGATATAAATGTTTTACTTGACAATTATTTTCTTTGATTCTACAACAATTATTAGAAAAAAATTTTGTAAGAAAAATCTTGACAGATATTATGCAAAGCAAACTTCATATATTCATTGTCTGAGCTAGAAATATGTTACACCAGCAATAATATACCCTTGCTTTAGACCCATAAAAAGAAGAAAAAAAATGGAACAAGTTCACTCTTACTTTTGACACCTGAAAAAGAGAAAAAGCCCCCTAGATTTTGTTACCTAAAGTGGACTTACTCCCTCAATTTTGACCACTAAAAAAGAATATGGTAGTTCCCCTATCCCAAATTTTACCCCTGAAAGTTTTTTTAAAAAATCCATGATTTTGATCCCTAAGAGTGAGAAAAGAGGTTCTCCCTCTATTTTGACCGGAAATTGGAATTGAAAGTTAGCTCTCAATTTCAACACCTTAAAAGTATTAAAAAATTTTTTTTAAATGAGTCCTTTTTCAATTTTCACCCCTAAAAATGAGATGAATCTTCCTCTAGATTTTGAACCTCAAACATGACAATAAAAAAAAAAAAATCTTCCCTCATGTGGAAGAAAAGATTTTGACAGCTGAATGTAAAAAAATCCCCCCTTGATTTTGAAACCCATCAAAAAAATTCTCCCCTTGATTTGTCTGGGATTGCTTAAAGATATGCAAACAAAGCTACATTCACATATCTTTTACAAATAAGCAGAATGAGTTTATAAAAACATGAACTAACAGCAGGGAAAAATGAGAAAAATTCTTACAAAAAAAAAAAAAAAAAAAAAGGCATATTGAATTTAAAAGAAATTGATCTAAATGTTTATATTCCCTATTGATTTTGATGGCTAACAGTGAGAATTAATCTTTCCCTCCATTCTGATCAACTAAAATATCCTTCGCAATTTTGACAACACTACAAATAGAAATGAAACATTGAAGTTATTTTTATAAGTTGAAAGCTATAAGAGAGAAAAAAAAATGACAAAAAACAGTGCCTTCTGAATATGAAGTGAATTTTTAAAAATCTTCCAAAGAATAAGCATTCACAGCGTTCTTCAATTGGAAGTTAAACTGGGACATCTTAGTCACGTAGAAAGTGGAACCTCACCTCAAAACCCATTAAAATGTCACAAATCATCCCGCATTTTTAGCACGCTCTAATCCTGCACACTTCAGGGATAACTTGAATAATTATCTCTGGCTCTAATGCACCGTTTGGGAGGAGAAAGCTAGTATAGTAAAAAAAAAAAAAAAAAAAAGAAGATGATCATACTTTTTTTCATAACTATATTATGAATTACATTGGCTTTAGGCTCATTGCTGCCAATCCATTCATAAATAACAGTTATTTTTCATGGGTATATTCTAGTTATTACATATTCATCTTCTGTATGTGCAACAGTGAAGTTCCACAGTATATTTTGGCAATATCGAATACCGGCTGGTCCATTATTAACATTGGAACCAAGCTTGGATTGAATTATACTGATACAGTCTTTAACATTCATTGTATGGTGTATCATGGCAACAGCGTGTATTCTAGGAAAAGAGGCATGAAGTCTACTATTGTTGTTGGGAAAATAGAATCTCACTGAACTGAAGCATGATATATAGCCGATGAAAGAAAATCTTCTTTGGTTAGTTCAGGTTTCATCAGCAGTTTTTCAAGATGATATAAAGACGCATTTTCCTTTGACTTCTCTGGTATATCTAGTCCATTTACTAGAAGAACTCTAGGATCAGGTCTCACTCATCACTGGTTGTTTCACCTATCATAGGAATGTGATGTTCTTTCATTTTAAACAAATGGTTGTTGCATCATGAATTGAATTCTGGCTGTGATCAATACTGTGCACTACTACCAAAGTAATGATGCTCCTCTCCAGTTGGGGCGGACCGCTCTTTCCTAATTATACATGGCACAAACTTTGTTACCAGTTGCTTATAGAAATTCCTTGGACACAATCATATGAGATACATAATCCCATGTGGTAGTGAGTATAAATCAGACCCTTCTTCATCTCATATTATTAACAATTTACATCATGTTGTTATCCAGAATAATAAGGTGGGAAAAAAGTCATAGCTATTAGACAGCTAACTTTAATATTAGAGTTCAAAAAATTAACCAAATTTACCCTTCAGTTGTGGCAAAATGCCTGATTAAAATTTAAATTTGAATACTTTTCCATTATCTAGTGACATTGCTGACTTTAGATCCATATATTTATTTCCCGAAATCATGGTTATATGATGTGTAGCTCAAAAGATAGGTGTTTATAAGAACTGGGAAGCCATTTTGAAAAATTTTTAACAGCTACCAGGAACCACTGCTGACTTGGATCCATACCTAAAAATAATGAACGTGGGCAACTACATATATGTAACAAGTTTCATGTTTTTAACACTAAACGCACAATTTTTGTTTTATCCACTCAACTAATAAAAAAAATTACAGATTACAGATCTCTAATCTAAAACTAAAGATCTAAATACAAAATATCCAAATCAGCAAGACTGAAAAGAAGTAACCATAATAAATTACTTTAAAGTCATAGTTTCATACAACTGATGGATAATTAATTCATATGACAATCATAGCGGCCTGCTCCACGCACTATGATGTCCAGCCTTTTCCACACATGCACCTTTGGAATGGGCACTGCCATAGTTAACTATAATAACATGTAAAGGCAAATGAAACTAATATATGTTATTCAAAACTGATAACAAAGGTTTCTCCAGTTAAGCTGTGCTAACAGTGCTGGCTGGCTATCCATGTATCGTGCATACAGGTTGCACTAACAGAGGTAGAGGGCTACTTTTACTCCATATCATTCCCAGCAAAAAAAAAGCATTTTTCTGTTTTTACAAAATTCCCCCCTTAAATAGGTTAATTCTTATTATTTTCATTTTGATGTTTGTAATTTTTTTAATTCATTCAGAATTGAGAATTTTTTCTAGTCATATCTATTTCTTTTTCTCTTAATGGTAATGATATGCTAAACTAACTTAAAACAACAAAAACTAAATTTAACATTTCCTCTGAATTTCTATTACATTTAATAGGACAGTTGTCACTTCAAAGTTTGAAAATAATCACTTTGAATCAGGGCTGAAGAACATGGGAATGAAACTACGTGACACGGAAAGGGAAGGAAGGGAGAAGAAAGAAAGAGGGAAAAAAGAAAAAAGGGAAAACTCTGCAAAAGTTGAAAAAAAAACAGAAAAACAAAACGAGTGAGGGTTGTTTCATTCACATAGAAACATTTCTCTAATGAAAACATATTTCTATCGACTAAATTTGGAAAAGAAAAAAAAAAAAAATCAGCCATATGTAGCCAAAAAATGGCTAATTTGCCAAGCCTGTGGTATCCTTCTTCTGAATCTAGCTATGCATCTCCGCTCTACTATTTCCTCTTCCTTCACCTCTCTTTGCCATTTGGAGAAGAAGAAGAAGAAATTATTCAAGAAAAACAACAACAACAATTGCACCGTAAAGGGAGTATTATCTTCCTCGCAACTCCCCAAAATATCAACAGTAGAAGTCTTTCAAGTCATTGACCAAATTCAAAATGAACCCTCCTCATTTTTTTCTTTTCTAGCTTTAAAGGTGTAAAAAGTAAAAATTTTCTGTTGTTTTCTACATGATTTGCCCTAGTACACAGGATCCAAAACCTTTTCAACCATTTCACACTTGGCAACTTTTCAAACCTTTTTGTTCAGTAATTTGAGTTTACACTTAACATAATAAAGCAATCGACAAAAGTGAAAAAAAATTTTAAATACTGTTTTGAGCATTATTATTCAAAGTTCAAATAAGAGTAATAATAGTACCTAACAATGTTATTTCCTTTATTTTCACACATTTTTGTAAGTTTGATTTCAAAAACATGTATAAATCTAGAATCATCAAATTTACCTCAGCTTGGTAACCCCTGTCCAACTGCATTTGATTCACTTGATTGAACTTGTAAAATTTTGCATTTTCCTAGCTATGAAGTCTAAGAGAACTCTTGTTACTTGTTGAGAATATTTCTACCCATGATGTCTTACATTATCTTTTTTGCACTTCAATATTAAAGATTAAAATCTGATTTTAAAACCAACTACAAGTGCAACTGAACACTTGTGTACTTAAGTGGGAATTGAAAAAAGAGAAACTCCAAGATCTTAAATAAACTAGAAATGTTTTTGATTGTATTAGATTTAGCCATTGTTTACAACTGATGCAAAAAAAAAAAAAATATATTATCTCCCCATAATTTTTTGCCAAGAAAAGAAAAGGCTGAAAGCTAATGCCAAATTGTACATTATATTTACATACAAAATTTTTCCATAAGACTTTTTAAAAAGTACTTCGAAACAACATAAAAATCATGCCCTGTCTGGATTTCTTTCCTGCCAGTTGTATTGATTTTTTTAATTTCATATGATTTGGAAAAAACGTACCCAGTGTCATAAATGGAAAAATCTGAGACAGAGGAAAAACATCTGACGTCACCAGTCCTTCAGACATTGCAGTTGTTTTCAATTTTTGCAATTGAAAAACACACACAACTTCTTTCTATCTGCTATTTGGCTAGCGTTTGGTTTAGGTCATTTTCACTAAAACTTTGTTACATCGTCAAAATGAAGGTCAGTCTTTAGAGATATATTGAACATTTAGATTTTAAATTTATGTTACGTTTTTTTTACAGTTATTATATTTATGGTTCTATATTTTATAGATGAAAAATTAAAACACCACTTTACAGCCAAATCAATTGATTCCATGGTCAAAGTTGAAGTTTACATTTATTTTCAATTTTTTTTTGTTTTTTTTTACTATCAAGATTCAGTTAAACAAAAGTAATTTACAATGTTAACAAAGCAGCCTCATAAAAATTTATCAAAATCAAGTTTTTGTCTTCATAGGAATCAGTCAACAGCAGCGGTCATAAACTGTAATAGTAATCATACAATGTAAACAGAACTGCTTCAACAGAATTTGACCTTTTCTTTCAGAAAGTTTTTTCTTAATAAAAAATTAACTTTCAAAGTGAAAGCTAGTGATTTGGCTCTGAAGTAGTATTTTTCATCTTTTCAAATAAATAGGCATAAATTTAAAAACTTAAAATATCCCCAAAGACTGATTCTGACCTTCATTTCATTGAGAAAAATTAACATGTGTAAAAGTTCGACATGAGAAACTGCAATTTTCTGAAAATTCTCAAGTCAAATATTTGACAAAATTAGATAAATATTATTTTCACAAATAATTTCTGCTTTCAATCCATTACACCTTTGTTTACTCTGGAAATTTGTCAGTTTTGAGAAAAATTAATTCATTAAGCCTTTAGAAGAGGGTTCTATTAACATTGTAACTATAATACTAAGCTGGACCATTATTTCTTGTCCATCATATGGAAGCACACCATTCAGTCACTTCCATTAGTTCCCTTCAGTTACTTCTTTATTTGTAAAAAGATAGTTTAGGGTTAAAAGAATCTTTTTTTAAATTGTCATATCAGATTTTTAAATCCAAACTTTGGCTGGCAAATATTTCAGTGACACATAAAGCTGCATGGATTATGTTGACCGGCATGACAGTGCGTGCAGGTCTACCTAGGAGAGGGTAGAAACCCAACCAAGGATATATGAGACCCTTGCCATTTGATCATACAACCTGCCAGCTAGTACACTCAATACACTCAAACCATTGCTTGGGTCATGCCACCCCTGTCCGCCTTACTGTGTTGTGTGAATGGACTTACATTAAAGGATATTTTTTTTTTTCACTGTTTGTAAATTTGAAGTCATTTTTTTCCCAGGAAATGCCAGGGTTCCCTGCTATTTTATAAAATTGATATTTGATACATGATATACTCACATTGATCGGCAAGATTCAACTCATCAGGATTGTCTTTACTTTGCTGAACATTCATGGGTCGAGGAGGGAGGTTAGGAGACTGGTCAGGAACTTTTTTTAAAAATTTGACGAAATTTCCAGGAAAATACCCGGAAGTATTCTTATCCACATTACGACCTTGAAACCAACCATCAGGATTTTCAAGCGTTCCTTTCAAGTTGAATTTAACAGGGGTTTTGACTTCAAGGGTATCCCCTTTTTCCATAAGAATATCCTCTGTGTCATTTGGCTCAGGGGTATAGTCAAATTTGGCTATGTAGGTGTAGATTTCTTCCATGGTGGCACCGATAAGTTCATCAGAACAAGAGAGTCAGTCAGAGCTGAAAGAAGAGAGAAATTTTTGAATCAAGATTTGTAAGAAGAAAAGTAATTGGTTATAACAAATAAAAATTAATCCACTTTAGAAAAACAAGGTATATTTAATCAATATTACTCCTTCATCCGAAGTCAATCCAACCATGCCATGAAAATTGACACAAATTAAAAACTAACCAGTTTAAAAAATAGCTAGTTTTCTGGTAATTCCTGTATATTGCTCATACTGTATATAGCACTTGGTTCCATGTTAATCCAGATTTTTCCACCCAAGATCAGGGCTCAAGAAAGTTCCCAGTTTCGGACAAGCGCAGATTTTTTAATGAAAAACTTCAGAAGCTCCTTAATCAAGCACAAAGTATATGAAAACTCAATTTTAATAGATGGAAAATTCATGTGAGCTCGCTGACCATAATTCTTAACAATCCTCACCAAATCTAGGCAGGACATGTATCTCAGAGTACTTTTTTCAAAATTTTACGAAAAATTTTGTTTTAGATTTCAAGAGGGTTCAATTTAAATGTAAAACTCAGCCATCTCATGAGACATAATATATCATTTCGCATCAATCACAAACAATGGCTAAATCTATAAAATTTTATCTAATTCAGTCAAAAACATTTCTAGTTTATTTAAGATCTTGGAGTTTCTCTTTTTTCAATTCCCACTTAAGTACACAAGTGTTCAGTTGCACTTGTAGTTGGTTTTAAAATCAGATTTTAATCTTTAATATTGAAGTGCAAAAAAGATAATGTAAGACATCATGGGTAGAAATATTCTCAACAAGTAACAAGAGTTCTCTTAGACTTCATAGCTAGGAAAATGCAAAATTTTACAAGTTCAATCAAGTGAATCAAATGCAGTTGGACAGGGGTTACCAAGCTGAGGTAAATTTGATGATTCTAGATTTATACATGTTTTTGAAATCAAACTTACAAAAATGTGTGAAAATAAAGGAAATAACATTGTTAGGTACTATTATTACTCTTATTTGAACTTTGAATAATAATGCTCAAAACAGTATTTAAAATTTTTTTTCACTTTTGTCGATTGCTTTATTATGTTAAGTGTAAACTCAAATTACTGAACAAAAAGGTTTGAAAAGTTGCCAAGTGTGAAATGGTTGAAAAGGTTTTGGATCCTGTGTACTAGGGCAAATCATGTAGAAAACAACAGAAAATTTTTACTTTTTACACCTTTAAAGCTAGAAAAGAAAAAAATGAGGAGGGTTCATTTTGAATTTGGTCAATGACTTGAAAGACTTCTACTGTTGATATTTTGGGGAGTTGCGAGGAAGATAATACTCCCTTTACGGTGCAATTGTTGTTGTTGTTTTTCTTGAATAATTTCTTCTTCTTCTTCTCCAAATGGCAAAGAGAGGTGAAGGAAGAGGAAATAGTAGAGCGGAGATGCATAGCTAGATTCAGAAGAAGGATACCACAGGCTTGGCAAATTAGCCATTTTTTGGCTACATATGGCTGATTTTTTTTTTTTTTCTTTTCCAAATTTAGTCGATAATTTTTTTTTATGAAAACAAATACCTTTTATTTAAATACTTCAACCTTAATATCAAGTTGCTTTGAGTTTGTTTTTTTTTGCTCCTTTCTTGCTTCTCCATTCCTTCCCTTTATGATGAACAAAAGCCTCATTCTGATTAGCACCGTTCGGCCACTTTCTTGAGCCTTGCTCCAAACAAGATCTACTTAAGACAAACTCCCCCAAGTGTGAAACTTCAACTTTTAACATGGAACCTCTCCTAGGTAATAGTATTTGAATACACCAAGAAATAAGAGTATTCTAGTGCTGAGTTATCTATTTAGGTTATACCTAGTATTCTGCACAAGCTTAGATAAGATGTATGGATGAATCTTCTTATGGTGCCCAAGTTCAGGTTTCAACTACAATAAAAGCAGATATTAAGAACTATAAACTTTATAGAAAGTCATTTTAGTAAATTGTTTTTTATTTTCTTTTATCAGTTTGAAATCACATTCTATTCATGTGAATCATTTCCGCCTCAATTCAAAACAGTAATTGATGGATACCAAAAACTAACAAATTGTGCATATATACAAATAGCACTAGTCAACTTTTTACCAATTGAGTATATTATAAGCAAAAGAGGACAAGGCCAAATTTGTGCATAATAGAATATGTATAATTAATGTAAAAATAGGGGTCAAACCCACACAAATTACAAAAAAAAACAAAAAAAAAACAGATTTTTTATTCTCAATATGTTCTAGAAAAGTCTACAAAAATTGCATGAGGGCAAAATTCTGATATCCAAAATGACCACCATCAGCCCTATTGAAACAACTCGAGAACCGGGCACTGTATTAAGTTTAAATTTGGTAGGTGTTTTGCCCAGGGTCTGAGGAAGTGCAGCATAGTTGAATGTTTGAATAGGTCATTTTAAAAAAAGCAGCAATTAATTGGCAAAGGAAAAGTCTGATGTGTTGTCGTCCTTTACAAATCTTCAGTACTTCCATCAATATTCTCACCAGATTTGATAATACTGATATTAAAAACCGTCAAACAAAAACATCTTCAGTTTTATCTTGGTCTGACTGAATATATATATAAATATATATAAGTACTTCATCATCATCAGTCTTTTATTGTCCGTCATTGGACATACACTTTCCCATGATTCGCTACATCTCTATATTGTAGGCGTTGCAGAACCAACATTTTCTGAACCTGTCACGTTCATCTTATTCAGGTTCCACATTCAATCACTGGGGATCCATGTTGTGAGTCGTGATGTCCATCGGTTGTCTGCCATTCTTGCAAAATGGCCAACTCATCACCATTTGAGTTTCCCAATGATTTCCATGAGGTCTCAGACTCCAGGCTTTCCTCTAAAATAGTGTGCTGTCTTGTGGTCTCTCCATGTGATGTTGAGCATGATTCTCTCACATGCATGTAGCATGGTTCTCAATTTGTGGGTCTGTCTCTTGGTTAGGTTCCAGGTTTCAGCTCCAGAGGTGACTATCGGGAGAATGCATTGGCTGTATACCCTTCTTTTTAGAACTAACGAGATTTTCTAGCCCTTGAAGGTTGAGCTTGCTCTACCAAAGACTTGCCACCCTAGAGTGATTCTTCACTTAATTTCTTCTTCTTTTGAAGATGTCATGAGACCTGTGATCCTAGTTAGATCTGTAGGTCCATAGGTCTATTTTGCTCAGTTTTGCATTTTCAATTTTGATTGTTGTGCATCTATTTCCAACATATTTGTTGTACATGATATTTGTTTTGCTGAAGTTTGTGTGAAGGCCAACTTTCTTGCTTCCTTCGTTCAGTTCATCAAGAATTAGTTGGAGGTTGTGGAGGTTCCCTGCAAAGAGGACAATGTTGTCTGCCAAACTGAGTTTACTCAGGTATTTGCTGTCTATTCTGATGCCTATGCTTTCTCAATCTTGGTTTTGAAAGATCATCTCAAGGCAGGCTGTGAAGAGTTTGGGTGAGCTGGTATCACTTTGTCTTACCCCTTTTTGGAGCAGGAAGGACTCAGTCTTTCAGTAACCTGATAAAGGAGATGCTGTGACAGTATATATGTTGCAATACACTGACATATATGGGGTCTATATCTTGTGGGGGGATAGCATCAATGACACAGAGAATTTTCTACTGAGTCTAAGGTCTATAAATGCTACAGCAAGCGGCATTCTATATTCTGGTGCTTTCTTTTTTAGCTGATTCATCAAATGAAGATGATCCATGGTTGAACAGCTTATTCTAAAGCCAGCTTGCTCTCGTAGTTGGGTTTCATCTAGTGTTTTTGTGATTCAGTTGGTGATAACTTTGATGAAAAGTTTGTAGATGCTGTTGAGTAGACTTATTGGTCTCAAGTTGTTGGGTCATCAGGATTCCTTTTTTATGTAACAGCATTATAATTGCAGCATTCCAATCTTCTGAGACTTTACTTTGTTTTAGGCATAAGTTGAATAAAATGGTTAGTTTCCCAGTGATGACTTCACTAGCTTTTTTGAGTAGGTCGATAGTGATGTTATCTGGTCAACGGGCATTTCTTTACTTATGGCTTTTATAGCTTGTTTTACTTCCCATGGCGTAACTTCTGGGAATTCTTAAACTGATTGCTTGTGTCTTGCACATCCTGTTTGTTGCCTTGGGTTTCTTTTTTGAAGGAGTAGTGTTTTTGGCAGAATTCTCAGGTACATTAGACAATCCAGTCCCTGCCTGAAGTACAGACCACACCAATGGAGCTAAAGGGCTGAAAATTTGAACGTTAAACCTTCATGTCTAAAAAAGGGTTTTTCTCTTTGAAATTCCCACCTAAATAGGTTCTCAGTTTTACTTGCAATGTGAGTTTATGCTAAATTTGCCACTTAGTTTGTTTTTTGTTAATTCAGACTTTTGGAGATCAATTCGGTCTTTTAAAAAAGAATTTTTGGAATAGACTTTCAGGTTTGGTCATATTATTTTGCATTTCGTTTCTAATTTAAAAAACGAAACTAAATGAAATGAAACCACGTCTAAAACTACTATTCAATTATCCTTAGTAGTAGTAATAGTTTTTGTCTTGGCCTAGCAGTTCATGTAGGATCAAGGATTGCATGGAGAGGTCAACGGTCTTGTTCTATGACTTACAAATATGGAATTGATTGAGGTAAGCTAACTCAATTATAGAAATATCTTAAATAAATTTTCATTTTTGGTATGTAGTGCAATATTGCAATGTTTTAAAAACAATTTAGGTATTTGGCCATTCATGGCCAGAAACATCTTCAACTATCCGGTAGCCCTGGCTCAAGACCAAGAACTAAGAATAAGACAGAATTCAGGTTCCCCAATTTATTTGTTCTTAATTCAGTTTACTAGGGCAGCAACTAACAATTCTTTACATTATTGATTAATCTGTTGATTATTTTCCAATTTGTTGTTTATAAAATGTGTTCCACATTATATATGAAAGGTCAAAGAATAGTGAAAATAGTCAATCGGTGTTTTTCAAAGGCCAAGATGTCCACAATCCAAGAATATTCAGTTTACGGTCATGGAGAAGTTGGTGATTAATTTAAGAGTTATCTAATTGATTAATTGCTGCAACTCTATAGTTTATAGAGAGCTATTCAGTTTTATTCGAAACAAATTTACTTGAATGGAGCAAAATAAATATAATCAGAGGTGGCATGTGGTAAGGCACTGGAGCTCTTGGGACACAATATATCTGAGAAACCTTGGAAAATTTTTGAAAAAAAAAAATAGAAAAAAAATTAATAATAATCTAACAAAATTTGCAGGGAGGTGCAATTGGACCCAGTGCCACCACCAATATAATTACTTATTTCTTCATCATTCCAATGGTGTTTTTATTATGCCACAAACAACTATAGATGATAATAACTAAGTAAGGAAACAACATTCTGATTTTGTGACGGTTTATATTTTCTTAGAGACGGTTAAAATTATTTTTTGGGACTGTGATGAAAAAAGTATCCTGGGGCTCTGGTTGACCTGCACAGAAAATCCTAAATCTGAACCAGACTCTGAACAAATCTTCACTTGGATAGTGATTTGAAAGGTACGGCACGATGGACTTATTCCCCAACCATTAATTGAAGCTTCCTCAAGAACTGCTACTCCAAACAACTTCCAACTGCACTTCCTCAGGCTCCAGGCAAAACACCTACTTTCAACTTAATGTAGTCCACTGTTCTTGAAATAGAGTATTTTGATTAGGGCGGATGGTGAACATATTGAATTTCAGAATTTTCCCTTCATACAATTTTTGTAGACTTTTTTCTCTCATTCAGAACATATTGAGGATACAAAATCTGTTGAATTTTTTTTGTTTCAATTCTTGGGAGGTCAAGTTATAATTCTTTTGGACTAGAATATGAGCATTACTATACACTGATTCATTTAGACTTGTGTCCTCATCTTGGTTGTTATAGTTACAAGTTGGTAACTTTCAGGGAATTTCAAACCAAACCCTATATTCAATCTTGGATAGAAAGTTTTTTTTAGAGAAATGTAACCTTGTAATCCCCCCTGTAGAATACAATCAACATCAGTATTCCGGCACTTATTCTTTTTAGAATGCTTCTTGGCATTATCTTCCATACAAATACTAACTCTGTGGAAGGGACTGCACTTCTTTTTAGGGACAACACCACTAAACAAGTACCTTTTCTCCATTTTAGAGTCTATGAAGACTGACCAATATCCTTGTTGCATGTTCTTCTGAGGGTATTGTTTCAATCCATTCAAATCAATTTGGGGATTTTTTTTTTTTTTTTTAACAAAAATTTTAGGGCACGTATTTCCAGGTGATTATCAAAAAATTAAAGACAAAAGCTTTTCAATTTTAGCCACTGTGTACCATAGCTATATTACTGAGGTAATGTTCACATTTTTCTTACATGCAATAAATTTGTATCAAAATATTATTCATTTTGATAGGTCTGACAATTAATACAGACCTCCCCTAACCAAACTCGATTTATTATAGCGTGGTTCGCGATATGAAGTGGGTGGTTTGTGAACGCCAACATTTTCACCTATATCAAGATTTACAGTTGGCCAACTATTGTGCATGTAACTATTGAGAGTAGGGACAACTGAGCAGAGGACATGATAGTGTCAAAAATAGAAAATGTAAAAAAAAAGAAAAAAAAAAATAGTGTTTTATTTTATTACACACCAAAATATTTTTGGTTCACTTGTGTGTTGTGTTGGAACTGGTGTTGCTTACCTGGTTAACAAAGAATCCTAGGGCCAGCCCTGTTGTGCTAGTTTCATCCCCTGAGGGTTTATTCAAAAATT
This sequence comes from Thysanoteuthis rhombus, assembly GCA_963457665.1. Classification (NCBI taxonomy): domain Eukaryota; kingdom Metazoa; phylum Mollusca; class Cephalopoda; order Oegopsida; family Thysanoteuthidae; genus Thysanoteuthis; species Thysanoteuthis major. The sequence continues at coordinate 67,322 of CAUOPZ010000044.1, read as the reverse complement.
TGTATTTACTAACAGTGGGGGTGCTAGGTCCAACTGCACCCACAACCCCCAGCATTTTCATAAATTTACACAAAGTAAGAGGTTTAAAGTTATTTTATGGTATACAGAATGATTTATACCAATGAAAATTTTTTTTTAATTCATTAAAAAAAAAAAAAAAAATGAGAAAATAGAAATACATTTCTTTCAAAAATATTTTTCATGCTCTCATTATATAGTGGAGTAAAATGGTGTGATTAAATTTCAAATTTAGCAGGTCATAACTGATTATGATAAAATGTGCAAATTGTAAAATATTATAGTTTTGCATTATGACTTGTATGCTCATAGATATTGATTTTTGAGGAGCATTTCTTTCAGTTATGGCCTACACCATAGGTATTTCATGTTTATTGCTGGGACATTTTGCTGTTTTTTAGAATATAGTTAGGTATCTATAGATTTGATGCTGTAATTAGGGTAAACTGGAGGGAAGGTGGTCCAGATACTGTGAAGTCTCGCACATTAAATATTGAAAATAGCACACAAATAAAAAGACTTAAACAATTTAATTTATTCAAAGCAATAAGAATACTTGTTTTTCTTTTCATTAATTCTATTATTTCTTTTTATTTATTTTTTTGTTTTTAACATTACAAGCAAAATGTTCATACAATCTTTAAACACATTTGTTCATTTAGATTCTTCTGTTATCTTTTACTTAAGTTATAGGAATGAAAGCGCTGGTCTCAAGCGCCACCATTTCCATTTTTTTTTTTACAATTTTGACAGCACCTTTTATCAAAACCAGTTAGGACCAGCTAAATTCAAAATTCAATCACACCAATTCAATCCAGTATATAATGAGGGCATGAAAAATTACTTGAGAAAGAAACGTTTTTCAATTTTATCAAATACTTTCTTAATTTCTATAGGTGTAAATCATTGTTTGTCATAGTAAAAAAAATGATAATGTAAGTAAACAATTCATGTGTATGCCCTGAAAGAAAATTTTCTCAAGTTGAATATTGAAGTAACTTTATTCTCAGAAGACTGTACTCAATAATCTGATTTATCTTTATTTTCAAAACTGTCATACAATTTGTTTTGAATACCATTAAAATGAGTCAGTGGGTAACAGTGCTTTATTTTGGAGAAATAAAATTCAAAATCAGAATAAAAATTCCAAGCCAAAAAATGTTTAAAACTTTTACTCTAATGGGGTGCAAAGTTAACAAATTGCAGGGAGGATGCAGTCGGACCCAACATTACCACTGATATACATGATAGTAAATACAAACTTCACAACAAACCCCCAAGAGACGAAATTAGTGCTTAGGGTTTAGGATTCTTGGTGAGTCAGGCAAGCAAAAGTTAGGTGCACTTCACAACACCAGTTCCAACATAATAGGTGAGTGAACCGAAAATATTTTTCAGTGAAAGAGTTCTTTGAAACATAGTGTAATTAGAACACTATTTTGTACATTTTTTTTTGCGAACATTATCATTATGTGACTGTCCTTGCCCAATAGTCACCCCATAAAGATTCATATGAATAGATTATCATCAATAAAGATGTGCAGATGCTCAAGTAGCTATTTGCCATTAGAAGCGGCTGATCCACGGTATCCATGGCGATTGCCGTGATAAGTTGTTTTGCCTTCAAAATTTCAAAACACTTGCAAATCTTAAAAAAAAAAAAAAAAAAAAAAAGCAGAGGAGGTTGAATCTGTGAATTTGAGAATTTCTGGATAAAGTGTATTATTACAATAATACTGGTTAGAAAAATAACATGTATTATCAACTAAATTTTTATAGGAATTTATTTTTTTCAAATTAAATTCAGAAGCTAAATGGACTTGAAATTGGTGTAAGTAGTCCAAGCTTTACTGCCTGGCAAAGCCTGGTCCTGAGACTAAAAGAGGATAAAATGTTATCGATCCATCCATGATGAATAAAGGTCTGAGTCTGCAAGTGTTCAGAGCTTCTGAGAACTGCTTCCGTGTTTGCCGCTCTGCTCCATCTAAACTAGACCACCAGTTTTCAACTTCCATGCCCCAACGCACCAAAGAAGAGTAAAACATGAGCAATAATGCAGTATCAAGGGTTAAATACTTCATCCAATTGGTCCCCCAACTCGCAAACTGATTATCCTGAGCCATTTATTTCAGCCAGTTCCTCTAGTGGCTTCTCATCATCAAAGGATTCTACCTTATCAAAGATCTTCTTATTCTCCTCCACCATTTCTGCGCTCTTACATACCAAAGTACTGTTCATTATGTCCATATGTTGTCTGACATTCATATTACCTTGAATGTTAAATAAAATCTTTAAAAGTTTTTTAATATTTCAGAATCTGTCTAAACAGGGAAATTTTGGATGTAGTTTGTGAAATTCTTTAACAATGAATCACACATACCTGGCAGTAGACATTGATAAACCACAGTCACAGCAAGCCCAAGGATAGTACACGTATCAAAACTTACATTATAATGAGCAATATGTTCGTCCGTATGTCCATCCGTCTGTCACACTGTAAAAATTAAAATTTTAGGTTGAAAGGTAGATTCCGGTAATGGAATCATAACACAAAGACCCCAAAGAGGGAGAGAGAGAGAGTAAAAGAGAAAGAGCGAAACAAAGACATTCACTAAAAGAGTACGGATGAACTTGGCCATCATGAGTGGAGAAAGTAAAACAAGGTGGATTTGTACTTTCTCAAGTTTCTGAGCAAAGGAAATCCCAAATATTACTTCTGTATCTATGATAATTGTGGAATGAAGAATTTTCGAGATTTCATGCATTTTGCCAAACGAGCCATTCTGACATTCATAGCTCTTTTGATATGGCAGGTACAGCTTTGAAACTTTGTGATTAAGGCTAAATTTTTCTGTGGGATTCAAAAAAAAAAAAAAAAAGGTGTATCTTATGTACTTCTCCTCTTACAAGTCTCTGGAAATGACCAAAAATCCAAAAAAGTCATTCCATGTCTAGTCGACCAATGGTGTCCACTTGTCTGTCTCCAATTCTGCTCTCACTTTGATCATAGGTTCTTTTAGGTCTAAAAAGATGTTTTCTAAATTTCTAGTTCAATATCTCTACTTGTTCAGTCACTATGGATTCAAGAACAATGACTACTTTGATTGGTGCAACAGCCGCCAAATTATTTTTCCATTCTCAACTGACCACCATTCCACAACAAGAACTCCTACTTTGCGGAAAATTTGTCATGGTCAACTTTTTATGCAATTTTTTAAAATGTTATCAGCCAAGCATCAGAAAATATCATATTATCAGAGAAAGATGTCGAAGTATGCTCCAAATTTCATATGCATTGCCATTTTCATGTAATTATAAATCAGTAAAAGTGTCAATGTCACAATCACATCTTTCTTGCTTTTCTAGACACTGAAATACAAAGTCTCAGAAATGTCCAGACGTTAAAAAAAAAAAAGTATGCATGTGCACATGCACGCAATAGACTCAGGTTCAACATTGCCAATTAAGATATTTTTGTTGCATTTAGATATAAGAAATCACTTTTAGATATTGGATATCAGTTTGGATATTTTTAAATGAGGCTCAGATATCGGAAAATTTTTTTGAAAAATCTTAATTTTTAAACCGTAATGAACTAATTGGAGAGATGAGATTGTCATTAAAGCCAAAAGTTTGTCATATCCAAAGGTTGTCCTGCATTTGTTGAATAAGAAGTTGGGTAGTTTGCCACATTTAACGAACATCATTCAGTAAATCCAAAGGAAGTTCAGTTAACCCTTGTTCTATTTTCGACCTTAAGTTACATCATTCAGTAAACACTGAGGAAAAAATTTGTGGCACTGTCCTAGTTTCATGGCGTTACCTTTTGCTGCATTTAGTTCAAGATCAAAGTGTAGTATCAGTTCTTCTCGCGTAAACAAAACAGAACAAACTATCTGCTTTCAATTTTAAATGTTATTGTAGTCATACTTCAATTTTCTTCATGAATTTTAATTTTATTTGAATTTTTTCGATAGACAAAAACAACAAAAATTACATTGTGGTTGTATTTCAAGTGTTTTCTTGAATTTTATAAAACAATTCACTCAAAAAACACACAATCTATTTACAATGCAGAACTAACAATTTATTCTGATACAAAATTTAATGAGTTAAGTATTTCTTGAAAAAAGTTAGAATAAGTTAAAATGATTCAGTGAAATCAAAAGAGTTTTTTACGGAATGAAATGCAAGTGGGCTAAATGTTAAGATTTTAAAATAAGAATGCTATGTCTGATGGTTCGGTGTTGTTTTCATCAATTGGAAAAAAATTCTAATTAAATTGAAATTTATGAAGAGAACAATTGAAATACAATCATAATAACATTCATGATCGGAAATGGGTCATTGACATGAGAACAACAGATACGACACTTTGATCTTGAACTAAAGCCTGCAAAAGACTTGACTATAAAATTATGGTTCATATGTTCGCCTGCTTGATGTGCTGCCATTTGCTGTTTCTCTACATCCAACAACTTACAAGTAAAACAGAGAAAAACAAAGAGTAGGACTGTCAAAAATCTTTGCAGATAGCTAGCTAGATATATCTTGTGGATATTTTAGAAGCATATGTATGTATTGGCTCACAAAATACAATGTGATTATATAGCACCAATATCCTGATTATGTCATGAACACAACATCACAATCATTTTTCAAAATTATGGTTTTACCTGGGCTCAAAAACTGGAAACTTATTTGTGTTTGTTGATTAGTTTATGCAAGGTATATCTATCTAATAGCAAAATGTTTCCCCTTTAACAAATTCTATTTTAATGTTTCAAAAAAGAAAAAAAAATCACTTTATCTGCAAATTAAATATCAGTCTTGTATCAATTTTTCAATTTTTTTGTTTTTACTGTTTTCAATCTGTAGTGGGTTGGGGGTAGAACTTTTGGTCATGATGGGAGAGCATCTATTTGCAATGTTACTATAGAAGTAAACTGGGCACTAACATTCCACCATTTTTAGGGAGGTTCAGCTTACATGAAATATCTCTTCTTTTTCAAATTAACGATACTTAGACATATTCAAAACTTGATATTTCTTGAAAGAGTCATCCAATATCATATCATCTGATTCTAAGAAATTTCCTCAGATCACTCACAGTCAGGAGGGGGGATTCATATCTTTCCCAAGGCCATTAATGTGAAGCAGATGAGAACAGCCTAGGACAGAATTTGAACTCACCCTACCAATTCCAGAGTTCACACCTTTAACTATTGTGCCACTCTTACCTATATGAATACACCTGATTGAAATTATAAGAGGTATTTTTTTTTTCTGAGTTTCCATTGAAGTTAATAGCACATGAAGAATTATGAATTGTAAACAGATGATTGATTTCAAATTTAAAGATACTCAGTCCTTCATGATATTTTCCTAAACATGAAAATTGCAAGAAACACGACTATCTTAAATGTGAAGGTATTTAGCAAGATATTTTCTCACGATTCTTCTTTCCATGTTATAAAATGGTCACATATTTTTACAACAGATTTCATTTCCACATTTTTGGATGATCTGATAGTGAACAACCAAATATAAAATGCAAACTTGAGAAAAAAAACAATGTAAACAATTTCCACGATTGTGGTAATCCCATTGATTCCCAGTGGAAAGGTGCCACATTATAATATACCTATCCTTTTCAACTACAATCAAATCTGAGCATACCAAATAATCTTTTAAACATAAATTATTAGTTTAGAATAACTGGCATTGATATCTCCATCATGAAAATTGTTTCTGAATTCCTGAAAATAAAAATATTTAGATTAAATATATTCAATTTCATAAATTCAGGACATCTTTCTTGAACTACGTATTAAAAAAAACAGCATCAGAGAATCTTATGAATCTACTAAATCTGGAGAAAAATAAAAGCCCCGGTTTCAGTGATCTATCTTTAATGCATGCACAAAAAATATGGTCACATCGATTAAGAACACAATAAGTTCAAAACTATGTAGTAAGCCTAGTAATTCAGTTGGGAGTAGGAATATCATTAAACTTTGTTCACCTCCACCAACAAAGTTAGAAGAGGTATATGTTTTCAACCATGTCTGTCTGTCTGTCTGTCCACAGAATATCTCCTAAATTTTTCAATTCATTTTATGACATTTTGAGGAAGGTAAGGTCATGGGTTAAAGATATGTAGGTAAAATTTTGAGGCGGATCTTTCACAATTACATCCCCTGTATCGTAGTTATATGTCAACACATTGTCCTAAGTTTTTAATGAATTTAAATTAAATTCACTACAAGGGTAGACCATAGGATAAGGAAAGATTGGTAAAAGTTTGGGACGAATCCAGGAATTTGTTTTCCAATTGAGAAATATTTTTCCATATATTTCATTCGTGTTTGTCTACTTCAAAATATCTCCTAAGGTTCTCAATGAATTTCAATTACATTTTGTGGAAGGTTGGACGATTGGCTAGGGGAGAATTGTTTAATTTTTTAGGCGGATCCAAGAAGTTTTACAGTTACCTCCCCTTCATCGTAGTTAAATGTGATCTGATTTTCATTCAGATTTCAGAGACTATGGCGTTCATAGCGGTGTATGCACACTGAGTGATTTTTCGATATGAGGCATAGTATATAAACAGAAGATGCTCTACTCCAAGACAAGAAAGTACACAGATAATATATAAATGTACAAAATTCTGAGTGACTATTTTTAAGCTTTACGAACGACACGTACATAAAAAGGATCAAATTTTCATCAAAAAAATCTAATCACCGATTGTTGCAAGGAACTTATATAAGTTAACTTCTATGATTCTTGATTAAATATTGATCGTTTCTCACAAAATGAAGACAAACACTGGATCTTATCTGCTATATTTGTTTTTAACATACCATCAATACAGAACTTATATCCGCATTGGGGAACTGACGTCAACAACAAAACTAGGAAATAGGACACTAAATTATAAACACTGACAAAATAGTAATTTTATGCATCTGCTTATTGGAATTTATTTTTTAAAATATCCAAGTTTTCACAATTCAACGGGACTTTCGGTTTTATTCGATAGACTCGAATCGATTTCACTACTTAGTAGTTGTACTCCATATGGTATTTCCATCTATTTCAATTTTCCTTGTAAAATAATACTTGGTGGATAAACCACAAAAAATAAGCTTATTATGACAGCTACTGTCAAAAGTTCACCTGGAAAGTTTAAATGAATAAATGCATGTATCAATTACAGTTTTTCGTTAAAATGAATTATATACCGAATATCTTGAAATAACATCTTTTGTGAATGAAATCGAAATGTGGCTAGCAAATGAATGGCTTAATTTGCTCACGACATATGAACCACACTATTATTGGGCGTGCAGTAATCGGCATTTCTCTTGCTAACATAAATAAATAAATAGATAGATATGAACAGAATAAGATAAATAGATGACAGACCAACCAAGATAGATGGATAGACGTTATCAGACTTAGATAAATATGAACACTCTGACTGAGAGAGATGCATTAATAACAAAGATATAATACAGGGATAGATATGAATAGATATAATGCTGGACATATATTTTCAAACTATCAACTGGGATAAATAGATAACAGATAAGGATTGTCTGAAGATATGAGATATAGTAATTAAGTTGTTCCACGAATTAATAAATCAAACTGGTATCCTAATTTTTGTTGTTTTGATCACTCCGTTTCAGCTGATCCGTTCTCAGGTGTATATTGCACCCTGTAATCTTTTTATTAGATTATTACCCTACTTCAGTCCTTATCTTTTTTTTTTCTTTCTTTGGCCACCAGCCGAATTGTAAGACTCAACCGAGAAATATCCATTGTAGTGTCCCACTCATACATGGAAATATCCAGCTTTCCTCATTTGTATACATATATATATTTTTCTTTATTTCTACAATACATGATGAAATATTCAGAAAATTACGAATGATGAAAGAAAGAAATATTCAACAGTATGACGAACTTCCGAACAACCTGGATGATAACCATATATCATTTATTTATTTTTTTTACAAGAAATATTGTGACCCATTATTATTAATTTTTTACTATTATTTACCTTCATCTTGAGTGAGTTGTGATAAATATGTATATTTTTCAAATCAATCAAGAATGATTAGGATGACGGTAAATAATAAGTCAAAAATTAATAATCAACCTTTTCAATTGTGACAACTGAATCAAAATCCTGTTGTATGTTTTATGAGAAAGTCAGTCAATTTCTTGCTACGAATCAATCGCTAAGAAATATTAGAAAGCTCTTTTGGTGTTAAGATAGTCGAATGTTGTCGTTATTATTATTTTCGAGTATTTTAATAAATAACAAGAATTTTTTTCTTTTGTCAACGACATGCAACTTGACAACTTCCGAAAAAAATCTTCTTCCGGCGATAGAAAGGTTAGAAACTTAGGAACGAAAATAGTGATTATTATTATCATTACTTTCATTATAGCATGTCGATAATTCTAACAAAGGGGACAATCAAAGTAGAAAGAAATAATGTAATTAATATTTTAGTAGCAGTTATATTCATCAAAAAATCTATCTTTATTAAAATGCGATCTACGCTTTTTTAGTCTTTTTTCTTTAGTTTTGTGATAGTCTAAAAAGCGGAAATGACTTGAAGTACAAACTAAAATAACCAGCACAAAAAAATGTCATCGCTTTCATATAAAACTATCAACCAAAGTACCTAAAAATTAATTTATTGGTTAATGATAAATATATATTTACATATAATACCAAATAAATATAATCAATTATTTGTCCGGGATCGCTCTCCTTATTTCTGCTTTTCTTTAACAAGTGTAATGGAAAACATGATTTTTTTTGTTTCAATTCATTAATAAAATTATCACGTTACAAAAATATCAGCAACTAAGAAAGGAACAAATCAATCGATCCAAAACAATAACCATTATCCAATGTGAAAAATAAATGCCTTCATTTCTTTAACTAAGATTTCATATTTTGATAGAAACAGTCAAAAAAACCTTAAGAGATCGAGTAACTTCTCCAGTCTAGCGAGTGAGAAGGTTCTGTTGTTTCGAACAAGTAAATGATAGCCTTAACTAAATCATCAGATATACCGGGTTGTAAGACATTTCTATAACCATCAGGGGGTAAAGATGAGGTTAAATAAAATGAAAAAAAGGTACAATACCTTCAAAGTCATCTTAAGTTTCTCTCAACTGAAACAGGAAGTCCAAAGCAAGGCGCCATGACACAAAGCCTATGACGACAGGCAAATTGAGGCAAATTGAGCCAATGGTGTTGCTTAACATTAACGGCTTCAACCAGCAATAAGGAGGCCTTCCTTACATATGTCAGGCTCAGGGTTGGAAAATTACATGGTCTAATTCAAAGTTTACCTTAAGGTTCCTGATGCCCAAAGCAAATTGAACTTTGGCACTCTTTATTTATTTATGTTTTATAATGAGGAAAATAAATATGTTGGAATAAAAGTTTGATACAACAGACAGTATTCAACTGAAAAATCTGACCACATCAGGGAATTTTCTTATTTTGACTGTTTTTATTCGGTTTGTTTTATTCATTTCCTCATTTTCCCTTTGTATTTGGAAAGTCTCAGACGCATGACAGGAGCCTTGTAGCACTTGGCACCCTGTGTTGCTGGTACCTGGAGCCAGTCTTGTCTAGATTAAAGGCTGGCTATAGTGTTCCTAGTACAGAGCTACTGGCTCCTACATTTTTAAGCCAAGTGCTGCCTTCCCAACCCTGCCCTACATTTGCCTGTAAAAATGTTTTCCCTCCTATTTGTAAACTTAACCAAGTCTTCTGCATTTTTCAGTTCAAAATCATGTCAAGTTAAGGTTTTCCATGCACTGAAATAGCTGTTTTAGAGCTTCCAGGATTGAAAATGTCCTTCGCCCAACCCCACCTACCAAAGAGGGCAGGTATTTTTAGGAAATCTCTCTCCTGAGAATTTCTAAACCTTTCATGGATCTACTAGTACCTTTGGCAAGCTGAACTTCAGCACCCTTTTTAGGTACTTATCATATTTTCTTTTTCACTAGAAACTGTCAACTTTCTTGAAGTGGACCATCTGACTGGCAATGTATGTATCATGCATACAGGCCACACCGATGGAATCAAAGAGCTGAAAATTTACAACATTCAATCCTTATTAAGTCTAGAAAAATGTCTTAAACAAAAAAATCATCCTGTTCACTGTATAAGTAGATCAACTTGGGAGATCCAATGAGGATCGAACCCACTAACAATGGAAAGAAAGATTAGCTTGCTTTTCAGAGCAATACAACATGTGTCTTAACCTGTCTTTTCCTTTTATATGATTTATCAGTTTAGCATAGTTTGGTATCAAGCCATTATAAGTGAGAGATTCAATAAGGATTGAACCAACTAACAGCGGCCAACAAGATCAGCTTGCTGATCATTGCTATATGACATGCATCCTGATGTCTCTCTATATAATAATAAAAATTTGTTTTGTTTATGTATTTGACTTCTAAGAGCTGAAATTGTGCTTGTAACCAAAGGAATTAAATAAAGGTACTCTTAAAATGAACTAATAAAGAATGAAAAGAAATCTGAATGATTCGCTATAATGATAATAGAGTGGGGGTCTTTGTTCATGCTCATACCTATCTATATCATGATTGATTTGTTAAGGAAATAGCTATTAGATGCTAATTATAGAGTAGTCTCCTTTATTTATCAACAAATGGGTAAAATCCAGATACATTCTAGTCACATCCAGCACTGGAGCCTCGCTAAAAATCTTTAGAGAATCTAGGCAGTGCTGCCTACTAAAAAAATATTTTGACACTGAATCAAGCTTAAAAAAGTGTTAAAAAATTCTAAAATGCACTAAAAAGATTGTTAGCCATTTTTTGACTATTTAAAGGCTAATGTATAATTCATAAAACTTATTCTCATTATAGCTAATTTTTCATGGAGTTTTTTCAAGTAAGAATCATTGAAATATTTTCATATTTTAAAAACAAATAGTTTCAAGTTCTAGAATGAAAAAAACCATAGCTTCTCTGCTCAAATTGTACAGTACTGAAAATGAATAGTGTAGTTAAAATCAATCTATCAGAAAGAAAACTTTTTCTTGACTCTGAGAGATATAAAAATGAAGCTTTCTCCAATCTTGTTTTATTCTAGGAATAACAGAGATTGAATTAAATCAGAATACCAGCTGAAACTTTTGTATTTAAATAAATATGATTTATAAGTCAATGATTAATACTAAATAGCAAAACTTTTTATATGTACAGTAAACCCTTGCATTAACAAAACTTGATTTAATGAATTTAGGCTTCAACAAACTTGTGGATCCATCTGAAGTGATTTTATATTTACTGAACAAAGTCCAATAAATACATTGAACACGTGGACCATAACAAACTTTCTTCTGATTTACTGAACAAAGTTTGATAAATGCAAGAACTGATCACCAATTGTGCAGATGATAAGACTGATGGGATATTTTGGTGTAAAGGAATTCTAACACACATGTGCATGGTTATGGCGTAGTCACCTTGGATACATGTTCACATTAACACATTTTTCATTCTGTGCTTACCGCTTTGTATTTTGGTGCGCATTTCTGCCATGGCTTCTTACTATAATACACCAATGTCTACTCCTTCAGGGAAGAGCAGGAGGTATATATTGTCTCTGGAGATGAAGCTCAAACTTTTTGAAGAATATGGCAAGGGCCAGGTTGAGCAAATGGAAAAAAACCAATTTGAAAAAGATGACTTTCAGAAAATGAAGGACAAGATCAGTGAGAGCATGAAGAAGCTGGAGTCTGGACAAAGGGGTACAGAATTATTTAGTTTTAGAAAGGTACCCTTCGAAGGCTTGGATGAAGCAGTTTTCCAGTGGTATAAGCAACAGCGAGTTAAGTGAGTGCCAACTCTTGGTTCAGATATTTAGCACACTAAGGAGATGCTAGCTGCTCAAAACTGCCTTTGGATTTACCAAACTATGTAAAATAAGGTTGAAAACAATGAATAACAAAACTGCCTTCAGATTTGATGAATAAAATTTGTTCAATGTGGCAAACTACCAAACTTACTTCTTATTCAATGAACAAAGAACAACCATACCCCCACTCAAATCAGTTATAGTTAGAGTTTACTGTATGTGTATATATGTATATCTGTATATAAGAGAAAGTTCCTACACTGACTGTTGGTCTGTTATGCTAAATCTAGCCACCTAAAAATGGGTGCAGCCCAACCGAATTTGGCATGTATTTTCAATGGACCAAGGGGAAAGTTTTACAGTGAAAAAAAAATTTACAGTGAGAATAAAAATCATTCTAAAACCCTAGACATAAGCGCAGTCAAACCAAATTTGCCATACATACTCATGATACATATGGGAAGTTCTTGAAAGAAATTTTCAAGGGTTTTAGAATCTAAAGTTGTTGGCATTTAAGGCGTCAAAAAAAAAAGAAAAACTTTTCCCCTCCTAATGGGTCAAAACTAAAGGGAGAATTTTGCTCCCTTTATATGGTCAAAAGAGAACTAGAGCCTTCAATCTTTTCATGGGTCAAAAGTGAAAGGATACATTTTCATAATTCAAGGGATCAAATGCGTAGAGAAACTTTTCCTCCTTTAAGGGGTCAAAAATGAAGGGAGACTTTTCCTCCAGTATTAATAGGAGACTTCCCCCTCTTGAAAGGTCAAAAGTGCGAAGAGACTTTCTCTCTTTTTTTCATAGATCATAACTGAAACTTGATTTTTTTTGCTTTCAAGTGATCAGTAGTGAAGGTAAACTTTATTTCCACCTATGAGAGGTCAGAAATGAATAGAAGTTTTTTCCTCAGTATAGGGTCAAAAGTGAAGGGAAACTTTTCCAAAATACCTGAAAAATTTAGTATTTTTTTTTTACACCTGAAATATTTTGCCCAGCATAGACAGGTACTTCAACTATCTGCATATAAAAATCTTACGGGTTTTAGAGAGGAAGTTCAGTTTACAATGTGACTATAATGCCTAAGTGGAACTTCACTCTCCATTTAATATTAGAACCTTCTTATTTTGTCTGTTTATATATAAATTTTCAAAGGGTCTAAAGTGAAAGGAACACCCTCTTCAGCTAATATATATACAAACATTTCTCTTCATCAAAAAATACATGCTTGAAACATGGAAATTTCTGTATAAGTAACTAGAAAGCACTCAGAGAGTATATATCACTGCCTATACCATTGTCACTAAAAATCTGATGAAAATCTGTTAATATATAGCTATGATGCACGGGAGGTATCTGTAAAAAAATTTCTGGGTCTGCCCTCAAATTTAGTCAATTTTTCTATAGCTTATGGCCCACCACTTCAACAAAATGTTATAACATTCATTCAGAACTTGTCTGTCTGTCTCACTTTTTAAAAACTTTCCAGGGAGGTAACTATTAAATGCTAAGTCTCACTTACTTTTTTTGAAATTTGTCAAAAAGATCCACGCTCATTCTGGTCACATCAAATTGCATGAGTGTGTGGCCTCGGTGAATATGTAAATGTCATAATGTGGAAGTGGCAGATAGTGGGGCGGATAAGCCAAAAATTGTGCTCTTAGGGTTAAAAGCATGAAACTTGGTGCTTATATATAGTTGCTCCTACTAATTACTTTTAGATATAGATTCATAACAGCTCTGCCCGCTGGTGATTGTTATTGAAGGTTTTTTTAAATGGCCAAACAGTTCATAAAAATACTCATATCTTTTTGAACTATACAACATATAAGCCTGATGGTTGGAACTATATGAATGGATTTAAAATCAGCAATCTCACTAGATAATGGAAAAGTAGGTTATTTATTTATTGAAATTGAAATTTTGATGTGGCATTTTATCCCAACCAAAGGACTCATCAGGTTTATTTTTTGAACTCTAACATCAATGTTAGAGGTTTAATGGCAATAGCTATGTCTTTTGTTCTGTTTTTCAGTTATTAAAGAAGAAAAGCATAATGTAAATTGATAATAATGATAATATAGGGGAAAGAAAGGTCTGATTTATACTCCCTACCATATGGGATTATGTATCTCATATGTTTGTTTCCAAGGAATTCCAACAGGTAACAGGTAGCAAAGTTTGTGCCATGTATAATACGGTAGGAGAGTTTTCTACCCGCACAAACTGGCAAGGAGCATCTTTACTTTGACAGTTGTAGACAATATTGATCCCAACCCGAGTTCAACAACTGCCAATAATTCAGGTATATTCATCAGTTGAAAATGAAAGAATACCACGTGCTATTCCAATGATAAGTGAGACAACTCAGAAGAGCAATTCCACACAAAAGTGCCTCCAGTTGTTCAGCCTGGACCTGATTCTACTATTCCTTATGTAAATGGTCTAGTTATGCCAGACAACCTTGGATCATCAAAGAAAAATGACTGGTTACGTCATGTAAGAAAAAACTGCTAAAGAAACCTGAGGTGCCAAAGAAGACTTTTTTTCACAGGTTGCTTAGTGCTGCAAGATTATATATCTGCTATGATGATAGTAGCCTTCATGCCCTTTTCCCTAGAATGTGCACATTCAGTCAACATGATACATCATGCAATGAATGCTGTTAGAGGCTGTAACTGAATATCTCAATCCAAGCCAGGTTCCAGTGTTGGTAATGGACCAACCACTATTCACTAGAGCTAAAACTATACAATAGAACTCCTCTTCTACTTATTGAGAAGATATATAATAAGAATGTTTGGTTGATTAGACATTGAAATTCCAGTTCTTAAGACCATCAAGGTAATTGGTTTGACAGCATTGGATTAACTAACATGTAACCTAAACCAGACACGCCTATCAATTGACAGCTGCTATTCTCTTTATACTTCAGCATCATGCATATGACAGATTTACAAAGATGACTAACAATTGGATTTTACAGTCTGGAGGGAGAAAATGTCAGCTGAATGATAACAGTTCCATTACTGGGCATTTGTTCTTGAACTCCAGCTTTGCCTTATTCAGATTATTGAGAGGATCAGGAAGGTAGATTTTTCTCTGTATTTGAATCACTTGTTTTGTTCAGTCCAAGGATATTCAGTTTGGGACACGTCAACTATACATGGTGGCTCTCTGTTCACATAAAAGATGTCAGCTAACTGGCAAAGCTTTCTTTGTGTCAATGAGAACAAAAAGAGCTCTTTCACATGTTGGTAAAAGAGATTACAAGCATTGATTTCAAAGGTGAAGATATTTACTGAACTTATGATGAACTAGTACTTTCATCATCAATGAGAGATAACAAAAATCTCATTGAACCTTGCTCACATCAGGATGCAGACAAGAGAATCGTAGCACCACATCATTTGGATATTGCATATGAAGGACATCATGGTGAGAACATCAGATACAGATGTGGTGCTACTCATTGTGTCAAACCTGCACAATATTCCTGTAAAATGAAATATGGATATCATTTGGTACAGGAAGCATCATAGAAATATAGCATCACATAAAATTGCTGCTTGATTTGGTCCATCAAAAGGTCCAGCATTAGTAATGTTTTATTCATTTATTGGGAGTGACATCATCTCCTCCTTTGCAGGGAAAAGTAAATGCAGAGTATGGAACACATGCACTGTATTTCCTCACGATTCATTCCTGAAACTGGCAGATGCCCCCTTGAAATACCCATGACAACATATTTGATCGGCTGAAAGTATATGTTATTCTTATGTACAACTCTTTGCAATTAAACCCAAAACTTTGGAGAATATTTCACCAACACAATCAGGTCTTGAAAAGCATGTTTACCAAGGAAGGAATGTATAAGAGCAAGTGCTAAAAAGAAATCAAGACTTCCAAGTCCTACAGACTGGGACTGGATTGGATAGGATGGCTCATGGAGAGTGGACAAGCTCAAGACACGTGCTAAGCACTGATACATTGCAACTGCAAAAAAGCGTGCAAGGGTGTGTGCAAGTACAAAGCCATTTTGCTTTTTGCTTCATGTACATACTAGAGCATATATTTGCTTTCGAAATTTGATTTACACATAAATGTTAAGGCTTATTTCATATGGAAAGTAGTTAAATTGATATTAGTTCTGGCACAATGAACTACAGTATAATAGTTACAGCTTACTTAGTTTTGATAGGCATGATTTATGGTTTAATTATGTTTCATTTTTCTGCTTTTCAAAATTCAAATAGATATAAAATCTACTTTTTCATTATCTAGAGACATAGCTGATTTTAAATCCATATATTTAGTTAAAAAATTTGTGCTTTTATGTTGTGTTGCTTAAAAGATATGGGTATTTACATGAACTGGGTGGCCATTTGAAAGAAAAATCTTCAATAACAGCCACCAGGGAGCACTGAGCTGGATCCATACCTAAAAAAAATCAGTAGGGGTAACTACATATAAATACCAAGTCTCATGCTTTTGATCCAAAGCGTACTATTCAGCCCCAAATCCATTCTTGACTGTTCTATCAACAAAGAAGCAATTAATTTAAATGCAGGTTAATAAATAGCAGAATGCATATATTCATTGATTAAAGACAATGATCATTCAAAGTAACATGATGTCATCACAGTGTTGTTGAGTTAGAGTTAAACTAGCTTAAAATTAGCCCTTACACAAAATATTAGCGATTTTTCACCAAATATTATATTAATTTTCATTTGTACACTTATGATAACCCGTCAGCAAAGCAATGGGTCATGTATGTAAATGGGTCAAAAGTTGGATTGTGAGTAGAAGAATATGGTAGCAATACAGCTGAGTAACATGGGACAGTCCATCAAGTAAATAAAATGTTATGACTAAAATATTTAATGATAATGATAATTTTAGTGATAATTTATGATAGAAAAAGAGGATGTATGGTTATATATATATATATATATATATATATATATATATATATATATATATATATAAACACAGGGTCACAAAAATTGGTCATCTGATGAAGATGGAACTCCCTACTTTAGCAATGGCACAAGGCTAGTTGGACAAACATCATGTGATTGCAGGCACCCAGAGAGGCTGTACACGTATTAGCATCTATGTTCACTCCCTTTCCTTTCTGAGCTCCTTTGAAAGAGAAGCTAAGGAAAAAAGAATAACTTCTCAAAAATCAATTATTATACATTGATTCACCAGGTCTAAGAGGTTGTTATTCTCTTCCGCCTTCTTCAGGTGCCTATTGTAGTTGATAACTTGTAGATTATTCCCATTCTGTCAGCCATGCTGGAAGACAATTGTCAGTTCATTTTTACTTGCTTTTTAGCACTAGAATTGACAAAAGAGTAAAGTAAAAAAGAAAATATAATCAAAAGAATTAACCACATAACCAATAGGTAAGAAATCTATAAAAAATGAGAATAGAAATTTTACTTATATCAGATGAAAAACACAAATTTTATGTTTTAAAAATTACTTTATGATTACTCATGAATATTTGGGCTTTTTATTTGGAAAACTTCTTTACCTACATATTTGAAAAAATTAATTGTACTTTGACTGAGCAAAAGAAGATCCAGAAATCTTTTTCTGATTGAGAGATATTTTCCCATTATTTTTAATCAATTGCATCTATGTATATTCTAATGACTGTCCACACAATAAGTTCTCAATGAATTTCTATGAAATTCTATGGTGTGATGGAAAATAGGCTGCAGGAGAATGGATTGAATTTTGGAACATACTCATGCACAATTATCTCACCTAGGCTGTAACTATATTTCCAAACCACATAATATATCCATTATTTTATCATTGTCCACATGATATCTCATAAAGAATTTATATGACATTCAGTAAAAGAGTGAACAATAGGCTATGGAAGAACTTATCAAATTTTGGAGTGGATCCTTGCTACATTACAAATATGTGTCAAAACTACATAACATTGCCGCTTTTCTTCCCCAGTTTGCAAGATATCAGCAGAGATCATGAATTAATTTCAGATAGTTTTTGTGAAAGGATGGACGATTAACTACAGAAGAACTGGAGTGGATCCATGGACAATTACCTTGTGATTATATGTCCAAAACACATGATATCACCAAAATTTCATGTCTGTCTACATGATATTTCTAAAGTACTGAATGGATTTCAATGAAATTTTGTGGAATGGTAGACAATGGGGTAAGAAAGAGGTGGTGAGATTCCAGGAATATTTTTTTGGATTGAGAGATATTTTCCTGTTTTTTTTTTGAAAATTACTTTTATGTATATGCTCATAACTGTTCACACTATATCTCTAAAAGTTATCAATGAATTTCAATGATATTTCGTGGACGTATTAACAATAGGCCACTGGAGAACTATTTAAATTTTGGAATGGATACATTCACAATTATCGCCCACACATCATAGTTATGTATCCAAACCACACAATATTGCCATAATTTCATATCTATCCACATGATATCTCCAAAAGTTCTCAATGAATTTCACTGATATTTTATGAAAGAGTGGACAATAGACTGATGAAGAACTGATTAAATTTTGGGCTGGACCCATGCAAAATTACTCCCCTGACAATATTGTTGGTAGAGGTATATGCTCTACAAATTTGCTGGAAATGGCCAAGAAATGACCTCTGGTCAACCTCACATAGCCTATGTTTCGAGTTGACCTCTCCCCAATCTACATGCAGAATAAACAAACAAACAATAGGCTCTAATATTAGTAGAGATTCAAGGATTGTAACATATCTAATTGCTAATTAATTGATAAGAACAAATATAATTAGTTGAAAAATGTATAGCTATGAATATAAAATGGTCAAATCAAATTTTCAGTTAGTTGAATCATTGGAATGAAATAAAAGTAGAAAAAAGATACATAATCATATATATATATATCCTCTATTTATGAAAATAAAAAAAACAACTAGCCCTGTCAGTTACTGTGACCCCCATCCTTAAACCTTGGCTGAGGAAGAAATTACATTATTTGAGTTTAAAAAAAAAAAAAAAATTCAAGGGTTTTAAAGGAGGGGTTTTATCTAAAAGGTAACTATACAAAAAGTGAAACCTTACTTTCCATTCATTGGTGCAAATTTAGTATGCATATTTAGTCGACTTTGGGGGAGAACTTAGAGTATTTCTTTTTTTCCTAAAATATTTTCAAAGATTTGTTAGTGTGTCCTCACCTTGAACATTGACATAGCTCAAAAAATTTGGTGCAAATTTGGCATGCATACTATATGGACCTATGGCCTGCAATGAAATTTTGTACAGTCCATAAGCAAGTAATAGGATTCTATATTCATTTTTTTTTTATGTTTCGAAGATTCTTTGTCTTTTTCATATTTATTAAAGTAATTAAAAGATGTCTTAATTGAAATGAATTATGGAGAGATTGATATTATTTTGTGGTATGATTCTTTAGGTGGTCACCAATTATATGTAGTATCTTTGGTTGCCACCAATTTTGTAGTGATATGTTCTGGTTGGTAAGTAGAAGCTGGTTACAGATAATTCTAGTAGTTCTGGTTGAGAAATGGGTGGTGCAAAGATGTTGTGGGAGACAAGGGATTTTGTTTCCTTGTGGTTTGGTATTAGCAGCAATGTCAGCAGAAATGCGGAAGGAGAAAGGGAGATGAACAAAGGAATGCACACCAAGTATGAACATACACACAAAGATGGAACGAAATAAAAAGGAACACATATAAGTATTTGAATGGACAAATATGATGTACATTTAATACAAGGACATCAATGGCAGATGACGAATGAAAATGAAATACATATAATGATAACATAAACCTGATCGATCATGTAAAGGAATGAGAAGAGATTGTGAAAGGTGGAAGCTTTGTTATCATTGATAGTACTGGTGTTAAAGTCAGAGTGGAGGTGTCTGAACTGTTTTTGAATCAATATGGCTTGGAGTATACCAAGGAATGAATATGGAAATCGGGTTCAGTTTGTGAGCCAAACTGCCAAGCTGTGTGTGTGACTTGGGGGCTATTCTCTGATACCGATAGACACTCAATGGAGTTTTATCCATGCGTGTTTCCCGAAGTGAAGAGAATTAGGATAGATCGTTGTGACTATTGGATAGTAAAAAGCATTGCCAATTCATTCATGAGAGTGAGAGGTGATTGCATGATTGGAGCGCGTGGTAAGGACACGGTTGTGTAGCTGTTAAGCTGAGTGTATGTGAGATACCTCGACATCAGTGAAGAGAAATGGGCAAAGTTAGTACGGGGCCAAAAAGGCGTAACCAGCTAGGAGTACCAGCGCCAGTGAGTGATTGATCATGTGCATCTAGGGCTTTTATAGGGGTCATCATAGGAAATGATGCTTTTAGTATCTAGCTAAAAGAAGGGTTTTGTATCTAATTACTAACTAAAAGTATAAGGGTGCTACAACTGGTTGACTTTTCATTTTCTATTGATTGTGTGATGGGGATATTTTTACTATTGTAAAATTATGTGTAATATTTATGTCATGATAAGATTAAATATTTGATATACATCAGACATATAATATACTAGCAGAACAATTTTGAACAAAAATTTTCAATGTAAAGGCACAACCAATTTTGAACTACGTTTTGACGGTAACGTGATAACTAAAGGAAATCATAAGTCAGCCAATGGAAATGCAGTTAATCCATTATCATTTCGCCAGCCTCACAGCAGATCTGATCCTAACCATTTTTCCCCTGTGACCGATCTTTGTACTAGCTTTGTCTATTTTACTTCACCAATGTTGACATATCTCACATATGCACAGCTACACAATAACTCGAATGTGTCCTCACCACATGATCAAAATGCATATACACCTCTCATTCTCATGAATGAAATGGCTTTTTACTCTTCGATAGTCACAATGATCTATCCTAATTCTCTTTACTTCGGGAAAGATGCATAGATAAAACTCTGTGTTCTCTGTCTTTCATGGTCTGTCTGTTGAGTGTCTATCAGCGTCAGAGAATAGCCCCTAAGTTGAACATGTAACTTAGCAGTTTGGCACACACACTGAACCGGTCTTCATAATCATTTTTGGTACACTCCAAACCATATGGATTCAAAAGCAGTTTAGACATCTCCGCTCAGACACCAACGCCAGTACTATCAACAACAACAAAGCTCCCACCTTTCACAATCTCTTCTCATCCCTTTACACGATCAATTGTATTAATGTTATCATTATATGTCTTTCATTTTCATTTGTTATTTGTTATTACTGTTCCTGTATTGAATGTACATTTTATTTGTCCATCCAAATACTTGTACGTCTCTTTTAACTTTGTTCCATCTCTGCATCCATGTTCATACTTGGTGTGCATTCTCTTAGTTCATTTTCCTTCCTTTCTCAACTTTGCTACTGACATGCACATAGGCCCACCAATTCCAGCAGGCCCCCATCTTCAATTAGAACTATCTAGAACCTAATTTCTACAAACTGTTCACTTTCCAACATGGATATATCTCACACAGTGTTTTGGGGAATGCAATGGAACATTTGAAAAAACCCTCAAATTGATTCTCTTTGTTTTCCAGGGTTTATGCCAGATGGTAACATGATGACTAAGGGAAAGCATGTCAGCCAATGGAAGTGTGGTAAATCTGTCGTCAGTCAAAATAGATTCGGGAAAATAATATCCATAGAAACAATCTCGATAAGAACACATTTTTCTGAAGTTTGAGAACGCAATTGTTTTCTTCAAACAGATTACACACTTGAAAAATATTTTCCCTTTTAACCATGTCTAAGAATAAGAGTGATGCAACAATTAAGAGTGGAAAAAAAAGTAATTACTTTAGACATTAAACTTGACATTTTTAAAAGATTTAAACATGGTGAAAGTAAAGGAATTATTGAGAGAGAGCTTTGCTTCAACAAGTCAACAATATGAACAGAACTGTTTGAATGACCCATAATTTTTTTTCTGACAATAAATTTTGTTAGAACTACTTTAATTTATTCAATAAACATATATTTCACATTTATCATTATTTTCTTTACAAAAGTATCATTGTATGTACTTTTGAGAGTTGCTATACTTCAATACAGATAATCACTAACCTGGGTTTTCTCAACTTGCGCTATATTGAAGATGAAATAATCTTTTTAAATTGCAAATAAAACCAAATAAACAGCGGTGATCCATTTGATGATGCTACAAGGTAATCTATAATGTATTAGAGTTCTGATATTTTGCCTTTTGATCTCATTTTCAGTCCCTAGCCCTACTGTTATTTGAGGACCATCTGTATTTCAAGTTGCTAATAATTGATCACGTATCAATTTTTACAAACGATTGTTGTATCTAAATAACATAGTTTTGATACCTGGATTAATTAATCATATTAATCAAGGGAAACCTGTATTTACAATATAACTATAATGCTAAACTGAAGCCTAACTTTCCATTAAATATACAAATATACATACTAGCAGGAAACCACCAGAGAGGGCAGGTTTCAGTTTGTAGATTCGTATTTAAAATTAGTTGTACAGAATCTCTGAATATGTGTAGTTCATAAGAGGTCTGATCATTTTTGTACTCCCATTAGAAAATAGGTTGGTAATATCTGAGTTTATGGTCAAGCCTCATTATAGACAATAACGGAGAGAGAAAGAAAGAGAGAAGGAGAGAGAGAGGAGGAAGGAAATAGCAGTAAGTGTGTTAAGAGACAGGTGCCTAACTGAGTAGCAAGCCTCTAAATTTGAAGAGAAAGGCTAGGACTAACAGCCCAATACCACCAGAGAATCCTTATCAAGATGATTTACACACTTGTGTTATCAGCACAAGATCCTGAAATAAAATATGGCATATTTTGTCATAAAATACTCAAAGCAAATGAGGTTTAGATCTGACAGCATAGCTAAGTATGAATTTTGCTTTTTGCCAAATCAAGAAATAAAGCATTACATTTTGGATGAAGCAAATTAATTTCATTTTTTACAGACCTTTACTCTGAACCATATTCCATGTACACATCTAAACACAATTTATAACTGCACTATATCATTAATATTATCATCCCTGCAGACCCCACAACTGCAGACAGGGAAGGGGGTATCTGAGAAACCCTGAACATCTAAAATAAATAATCAAAGAAAAATCCATCAAAAATTGAAAACGAGTGCATTCGGACTTAGTGCCACCACTGAGCTGAAATCAAGTAATGAAGGTGAGAGAGCTGAAGCAGAAAGATTTGAGAGTAAATTTGCAAACTTTACTTCAATAATGATGCTTGTTATGATTTCCCAGTCATCTTTCATAGCTCCTCCAAGTAAATACCTCCAGACTAAGTCTACCAACATACCACCTTAAAAATGCAAACAAGCACATAAAATGGCTACGGGAATCTTTGAAGATATCAAAACTTCAGCTACACAACTGGCTTATGGGGTGTAGAAAACTAACCTTAAAGAGAGGAAAATTCATAGAGTAAAAAAAATGCTCTGATTAATTAAGTCAAGAGAGAAAATTTGAAAATGGTGAAAAGCGCTTCAAAGTGGAGATTTACTATAGAGTACTTGATTTTTCATTCTCTTGGTTACATGAATTTTTCAAATTGGACCTAGCACCACTACTGATCATTATCATTATCTTTTTGCAAAATTCTGAGTTTTGCCTAGGTTTTTAAATACTTAAAATAAATGCAATCACATAAGTTCAATATGCACTTCGTACCAATTGCTTTAAAAAGATCCTGACAGTCACCAGTTGGTCTGGGAATTTAGATTCAATCAGAATCATTGTATCTAATCTATTCATGAAGCAGAAGTAGTCAACCTTCTCTTGGTTTATGTATTCTACCCGGGATGTCATTGCTGTTTGTTTTATATCCCTCAGTGTCTGATCCAGTGCTTCAAGGGTAATCTCTCAGCCATTGTACATTTGTTCCACACAAACAATTGACGACTCTATAAACATTAAAGTTTAACCCCTATGATAAAACAGAAGTACTTGGCCTGCTTTGGTCTGCTTTGATGTGAAATGAATTCTCTGCCTCTTATTATGAATGGAAGTAATTTGTCTCTTCGGGTATTTTTAATTATTGTCAGGGGGTTGAAACTTTAGGATATTTTTATTTTAAAACATCATCTGAAAAAGCAACATCGAATTTTTAAAATTTTAAAATGATGTTTTGAAAATTAAGCCTGCAAAAAGAATATAAATGTTGAATACACAAAAGTTGACATTACAAATGATCGATCATGGTCATAATTGCAATTGGTTGATAAATGAGTGGGTTGTTAACCGGGAGATACCTGTATACAATCATGAGTTTGTATATTTTACACATATATAATGATACCCAAGTATTTTTTATGAATATTTTAAGATATTTTTATTTTATTAAGATATTTTTTTGTATTTACCTCCGCCAATATAAAAAGAATTGCCTTAAAATATTAGAATGACACTTTAAAAAGTAAACATTAAAAAAAAATCATTAGGTATTTAGATTTTTTAAAACATTATCAGGTACCATATAAAAGTCTTTTGAAAAAAAATGCCTGGTAGTTCTGTTAGTGACTAATATATGTATTTTAAAAATCTTTTGCTCAGGGCCTTTGCTATACCCATATACCAAATTTCAGCTTACTAGGAGCAAAATTGATGCATACAATTACTTCAATTTGTTAGAAATGGCCTCTGGTGACCTTGAATGATCTCAAAGGTAAACCCATTACTTTTATAAGAGTGATGATTCTTATTTAGTTATCGGGGTCGTCAGTTATCAAATGATGGTTGGTATGTAGTTCTAGTTGAAGAATGAGTGCCCACTGTGCTTGTGAGTCCTCATGGGCATCAGTGGACATGTTGAAAGGAGGAAGGGAGATGTATGGAGAGAATGCACGCCATGTATGGATGCAGATGCAGTGATGAAACAAAGTAAAATACAAGTATGAAGATGGAAAAATAAAACATACATTTAATATATGATCATTAACGAGGATACAGGATTGAAATGGAAATACATGTGAGATAATACAGGTACGATTGTGTTAAGAGAAAAAGAGAGAAGACAGGAGATAGCTTCTCAGTGAAAGGTGGGAGCTTTGATGCCATGATAATTGCTGTTGTTGGAGTCAGAGCAGAGGTGCCTAAACTGCTTTGGATCCATGAAGCTTGAAGCATACTAAGGAATGGTTATGGAGACCAGGTTTGGTATGTTTCCCAAACTGCCAAGTTGTGTGCAATGTGTTCGGGATTACATGAGAAAAACTTGTGGGTCATTTTCTGACGCTGGTAGGTACATGACAGACAGACTATATAAGGCAGAAAACACATGGAGTTTAATCCATGTGTGCTTCCCAAGGTAAGGAGAATTAGGAGACAGATCATCATGAGTATCAGGTAGTAAAAAGCATTGCCATTTCATTCATGAGAGTTGGAGGTGTATATGCGTATGGAGCAAGTGATGAGTAGCTGTGCATATGTGAGATGCCTCAGCATCAGTGAACTAAAATAGGCAAAGTTAGTACAAAGTTTGGTCATGGTGGAAAAATTGTTTAGGATCAGATTGGCCAGGAGGCTGGCAATATGATACCGATCTTAGAGAGAGAGAGAGAGAGAGAGAGAGAGAGAGAGAGAGAGAGAGAGAGAGAGAGAGAGAATAACCAGCTAGAAGTGGCCAGGCCAAAAGCATAATTGTGTCTTCAGGGCTTTTATAGGGGTCATTGTAGGAAATGACATTTTTGATATCTAGCTAAAAGAAGGGTTTCATGTTCAATTCTTAACTAAAAGTATACACTTTCAATATGAAATGATGTATCCCACTGCCAAATTTCATCTTCCCAATAGCAAGATTAAGACCTACAACTTGGAACATACATACAGACAAGCATTGAGCTTCATACATAAAGAAATCATATAATTATCAATATTAATTAGCTATACCTTTAGTTAATCAGCTATTATAATGGCAGATAAAAGTATGAAAGTTGGATTTTAAACTGGGTCACAAAGCTACTGAACCTGTTTGCTGATTTCAAGTACTGAAAAAAATATCTGACTGTATTGCCCAAAACTGATTTAAGCATTTCAAGGGTGGTCTCTGGAAATAAAGCTCAGTAGGTAACTTGAAAACTTTTAGAAGGTGTAGGATCATTAAAAGATGTAGAGCTTTACATAAGTTTTAAAATTGATGATTTGATTAAAAAAAACAAAACACTTTTGATATACCCTATTAGTACTGAAGCAGCCAACAGTTTTTCATTGATTTCTTGATTTCTCAAGTAAGAAGATAGCTGCTAACCACAACAGTATATTTTATACTTTACTAATTTGAGTATTTCAACACTAACCAATACTACAACTTCTTCCAAACCACTTAAAACTCTATCAAATTGTACCTTCTGAGCATCCTACTTATTTTCCAATATTCTCAATGAATTTGGTTTTAGTAAATGCATTAATACACTTGTTTCTTTATAGGCAATGCAAGTGTTTTAACAACTATAATATCCTATGACATACTCTTCTCACAAAGCAGAAAACCAGCAATATAATGATTAAGAGAATATAGTTTATGAGATTAAATTGCCTGTGGTTTTGCAACAAAGTATTTTCATTATCTCACACAAGTACCTTATCTTTTCTGCAAAGACAAAAAAATGAAGTACTAATCTAAAGTAATGTGTGGAATATGAAGTTTGTTGCAATTCAAAGTAGCTTTCTTTAAAGAATAGAAATATTATAAACTAGCTGAATCTGTGGAGATTTTTATCCCAAACTGTAACTGCAATTTGAAAAAAAGATTTTTCTTTATGCAGAAACTGTTGCCATGAACCACACTTGTAGTTGCATATATCATATTGTAGTGACTGGAAGTTAACTCCATAGCTTCAAAAGCACAAAAAAAAAAATTACAACCAAATTGGCTCACACAGAGTTCTCGCCAAAAATATGATTAAAAAATGCTCAACAGATCACATAACTGCGGATAATCTTTTTGAAGCAATCAAAGAAGCATTCATACATCTTCAGAAAATGGTTCTCTGGGAGGCATATGAACAAGATGAAAGGATCAACAGAAAACTAGATTGCCAGTGAAGCTGTGCTCCTCCAAGGAGACAGACTGTTGCTCACAACAGCATCCTACACTTGTGATATTTCCTGCCACTTACTTATTGTATACACACAACTACCACAAGAACTTTATAGAAAAGACATTTACAGGACAATCTAAAATGAACTCTATATCATTTAAACTCTTTATATTACTTTGAAATCAGGTATTCTTATTACACCACTTTTTCCTTTTACTTGATGTGTTGTGAAAAAGCAAGTTTAATGAGCCTTATATCTTATTCAAAATTTCATCATAGAGCCTTTTGAGCTCATGTTAAATAATAATCCTTTTACTTTGTATTAGTACTACATAGATTAACTTTTATTGCTTGTTGACTCCTAAATGCCTTGCTTCAATCATTTAATGTGTATGGCACAATTGCTCTATTAAACACTCCTTTTCTCACAATTATTTTCTCGTTGGTTGCTGGAGGAAGATTAATAGTGAAGCAACAATGTCTGATGTTCCTTATGTACATCTAAACATATTGAAAAGCTGATCTTGACTATAAATTTTATGCCAAAAATGTCAGCAAATTGGCTTATGCGAAAAAATCAATTTTCAGCAAGGTAAGGTCCATTAACACACATGTCTTACACTTACTTAAGGACCAAGATTTTGTTATGTTTGTTTGGGAATGAATGAATGAATGAGGGTGGGGGGACAATTCTCACTCATTTTTAATAGTGAAACTTAACAGGTAAGCCTATGATGATTTTCTTGGAGTAAAGCACAAAAGAGCAAACATTTTCACCCTTTAATCACTAAGTAATCTTTTTAAATTCTCAAGAATAACAAATATCCCCAACACATAGGCCCAATAGTGTAATTTGGGCAAAACCATGTAATTT
Organism: Thysanoteuthis rhombus; assembly: GCA_963457665.1. Lineage (NCBI taxonomy): Eukaryota > Metazoa > Mollusca > Cephalopoda > Oegopsida > Thysanoteuthidae > Thysanoteuthis > Thysanoteuthis major. The sequence goes on along the minus strand of CAUOPZ010000044.1, from coordinate 39,412 downwards.
TGGTAGCAAATCAAGCTCTATGCACCACTTAACAAATGAGTTCCCGAACACTTCTGCTGTGGCACAAAAAGAGTGTCAGAGGATGAAGACTGCCAATAGTTAAATCCTGCAAGCTACAAATGAGGAAAATTCAAACATAAAATATTAAATTGATAATGTCTTAGTAATTGACCGATCACAGACCAGGCATTAAGTCTAGCTAGATTATCTTACCAAGTTCCCTATCTTACAGTGATTGATATGCTCTTGTTTATAATACTTATACGTATGCATCCATTTTTTCCTTGATGTTTATTTGTCATTAAATCTTCAAAATGGGTTTAATTTATTTTTGTAACAATCTTTTTTGTGTTACATGGATCATTGTAATGAATCATGCTGTAAATAGAATCGGTTAGAATCTTTTTTTTTCAAGTTAGGATACACTATTGGAGGAAAATTATTATTGGATATAAAATAAGCAGCTTCCCTATGCATTAATCTAAAATTATTTGATCATTTCACTATAATTTGAGAAATCTTTGTGTGTGAGTGTACATGCACTGAGATAACTCAACAATTAGCCATTGTATGTAGCTGTTATTCACCAGATATGCTGGTCCATGCCCCAGACATTGTAGTGTCAAGTTTCAAGTTGTTTGAATTTACAATTCTTGATAAGGTTGATGCTAGATTTACAATAAAAATTCATACAGATATAGTTTTCTGCCCGAATACATCACCAGCATTCATGAGAATGTGTTAATAAATTTGAAATGTTAGGTGCGTATAGAAAGAGTGAAAAAGAGAGTAAGTGATAGAGAAAAAGAGTGAGAGAGAATTAGGGTTTTTCCTGCTAAATTTTTCTGTAGAATGAGATTAGATCAAATTATAGTTTGATGATGTAATGGAATTCTAAAAAGTTTCTGTTTTGATTGTTGCTATTAACAATATCATAAATGAATTCTATTTATTTTCCAATTTTATCAAACCCAATTTGAGAAATTTAGTTCTCTTGTTTTCTACTAATTCAACTGCTTTTTTGACAATTTGTTTTTCATTGAAAAAGATGGCATGAGAAATGAATTGATATCAAAGTGTATATTTTCTCACTCTTCTCTTTTTTCATAGATCTCAATTGTCAACATTGAAGAGAAGTAATGAACATACCTTGAAGCTGTGGTTTCATACGATGAATGGGAAATTATATTACATGACAATTATAGCAGGCTGCTCCACACACCATAAAGACTAGCCTCTTCCACTCATATAAAGCAAAACACAATGAGTTAATAGGTGTTCAAAGGAGAGCGACAAGATAAATACCTGGATTGGCAAATCTAACATGAAGAGCACCTCTGTAAACTGAAGCTACCAATTCTTGGCTATAGAAAAGGAGACATAAGAAAAGCATACTAGATCTTGAATGGAAAGTATGACGAAAGGGTTGATAGCTTCATTGAGAAGTGGGAAGAAAATACTCTGAGAACAGGAAACATAAGGAACACCCAGAAAATGTTCCAGCAAAAAGCCAGGCTCGATATACAAAAATATAGTTTCTATGTTCAAATAGTGTTGATATGGAAAAGTCTACCAAATGAAATAGTGTGTTCCAAAAACAGACTTGATTAATAATGGGATAAAAAGGAGATTCTATACAACTACAAGACCAGAAAAAAAATTAAAGTGTCTGGAAAAGAGAATATACCATAAAACCTGCTCCAGAAAATATCACGAAGCTAAGCTAAGACAAGCTAAGCCAAGCTAAGTTGAGATTTTTAACAATCATGCCTTAGTTTTTCTCTGAAAGATCAATACATTTCAAATTTTTTTGGCACCGTTCGGATTATGTCCCTTGATGGTGGCACGCATGCGCTCTATCAGCACGACGACTGTTGAAAATAGCATCTTTTACTTACGTGTCTGTCCAAGTCGTTATCTATTAGCTAATTGGAAGTCCCACTCTAATCATGGGTGTTCAAATGATTAAGATTACAATAATATATTGTCTCCTTCATACATTCTCATTAGCTGCAATGTCTAGACCCCGAGGTGTATCCATATCTAGTAAGTAAATACAACTCAAACTCTTTTTAAACTTCAAACTTTATCAATTTACGGTGATAGTAATTGCCGAGTAGAGATAAAAATATTGTTCCGATGTTTATACATTTTTACTATTTTTCTTCCATACCAAAAAGTTGTGTTAGAAGGGATTCAAAAAAACAAACAAACTAAAAGAAACAGCGAGTGAACATTTAAAGTGGTGAAATTAATTACTGAGTGGATCCGGTGGGAGATAAATAAATTATCTAAAATAGAAATAATATACCGATATGAAAGGAATCATTAGGATTTAATCATGATTAAATGTTACTCATCAATTTTAGTAAGTTAAGGCCTTGGTGATTTTTTCATTGACCTTTCGTTGTGATTGTAAGTGAGTGTGAAATAAACTCCGAATAAGACTCCCGTCGGTACATTTATCGCCCACCGGCTCCCCTCGACAATTAGTGTAAGCTCTAAAAATTCACTTACTATCAGCAAAAAACTCACTAAAGCCAGTCTAAAGTTACTTAAGTAAGCAGTATATTTGTTAACGTTGAACAAGCTGTAATTTTAATCACAAACCCCGGATAAGACTTCGATCGATTCATATATCTCCTTTCGGATCACACGATAATTCACCATTTGATATTCTTCCACTGCTTCTTCAAGATTTTTTTTTTTTATTAGAAAAGACACACTTCGAGCTGAACCTTTTGCTCGTTTTTGTTATGAAAGAAAAATAACTCGAATGTATGAAAAAGAGTCATCAGTTTTTTCTATTTGTGATAAAATTATGTAGATTAATATTTCTGACATTTTATGGTCAATTGAATCAATCGATGATCACTTGAAATCTGTGTACTCTCTCAAAACAGTTTTTCGATCAGAGAGAAGTCGACGTGTTCAAATCAAAATTTTTTAAAGAATAAATGTTTTCGAACCTCAGCTGAAAAAATCATCTTGTATATAAATTTAATACCCTTGTCACATTACGTTACAAATATACCCATGCACATTGAGGTTCGATTTCCATATTTTTACAAGAATTTTGAGTAGTTACTACCACTAGAACTGCATTAGGTAAACAACCCTCATTAAGCTTTTGGGAGTCCGGGTAGGTCTTTTTCATCGACCCAACCCCTTTTTCACCTAAACCTTTGATAGTAAGGGCCGAAATTTAAAACGGGAAGTTAGGGCTGTTTCCCGTTTCGTTTATGCAAGAACAGCTACTACATTTCAATCTCAAATTGGAGGATGCAAAAGGTGCATTCCCACTGCTCTGATGTGCCCACGAATTTTAATTTTGAAATATATCTTATATAGTGAGAACAATGTAAAATTGAAAACTAATTATAAATCTCATGCTTAATGTTTGAGCCCCCCCTCAAGCTTATAAGCCCCCTGGGCCCCTATCTACGACCCCTGTTACTATTTCTTATATTAATTTAATAGATTTCTTCATTAATTTCTAAAATTTAATTAGAATTCTTTTCAATGGACAAAAAGTTTTTATCAAAAACAAAATACGAATTTTAGGTCATTATTAGGATTAGGTAAGATTTGAGAAAATGCCGATATTTGGCAAGGGAGATTATCTACGGGGATGCTATGGCTGCTATTACTGTTTGGAAAATTTCGGCAATTTTTCGAATGGCTAAAAGTGGCTAGATTTTGACTGGTGTTCAAACAACGTTATTTTCGATCAAGTTAGTTGGTAGTTTTGGAATAAGGGTTAGTAGGTACTTACGTTTTTGCTAAATTATGCAAGGTCTGTTAATAACAACAGACGCTCTGTTTGAGTGGAGCAAATTGTCTTCTGATTTAATCAATTTGTTTCCTTTCATTCTTTATTAAATAAAATGTTTCAAATGTCCATAATTTTTTTCCTCTCATAATTTTCCTAAAAATCCTGCGACTTTTAACCATTCCTTATGAAAATCCTGTTGTGAAGATTTGGCCTGTAAGTAGTGACAGCTATTGCGTCTCTGTGGATTACCTCCCTTGCCAAATTCTAATTTTGTTGCTGTCACTGAAAACCATGTGGCATTATTACTATTTCGTTTTCAACTTGATATGTTTTAATTTTTTCATTTTTATTTCATTTATTCCCTTCTTTTTTTTTGTGTATGAGCTAGGGTGTGAAACTTTTCAAATAACAATTGGAACTACCTTCATGACATAGTGCCTGGTATTTTTATTTTTTTCTTCCTGAATCTTAATTCAATTTGATTTTTTCCCAAAAACAAAAATTATGAATTTCATTTATTACCATCAGTGAAAATGTCACATAGCATTCCCATTTTCAATTTCAACTGTTATCATTCATTTTTTTTTCTTTCCTCAATTCTCATATTGCTTTGTATTCGTGTGCTGTTTTTTTAACATTGTGTAAATGAGGATGTGAAACTATACGATTTACAATCGGAATTGTTTTCCCTACATTGTATCCAATATGATCATCCCTACTTGGGTGCGGCCAGATTTTGGTTGGCTATAAAATAGCTACCCTAAGTGTAAATTTCCACACATTCACTCACTCAATATTAAAAGTGGTGCACAACTTTTGTGTGCTGTTTTCAACATTGCTCATTAGTATCATGCTATGATGAATCGTTGCTACACATGCAACCAGATTGATCATATTGCTTGTCACTGTGACAAGGAAGTTGAGAGAAGAGCTTATTATAGCTTTGGTCATATCTGGTGAGACTGCCCTTCCATGGACAAAAGGACTTTTTACTGGTATGGAAAATCTGGCCAGATTACTAAAACTTGTCCTGAAAGTTCACTGATAGTGGATGCACTTCAATTTATTCTATTGTCTGTGGTCTCACATCAAAACATCCGGAACCTGCTTGAGATTTTAATGCAGACAGTTATCTTATTATTGACTCTAAAAAAGAACAATGGATAAACATCTCGTTTTACAAAAAAAAAAAAAAAGATCAGAATACCAAAAGAAATAGGGTTCTAAATGAACTCTCATTGAGTTAGGGAGATGAAATAAAGGAGATTAAAGCTAATGCAGTGTTGTGTAATAGTGCAGCCATGTCTCTTGAGTGATTCTGTTATGTAGTTGCAGCGGATGCCCCTAAAGACCACGGAGATCAATAATGTTGAGGTTGCCAGATTACAGATCTGAGGTAGCGAGATTATGACCAACTTGAGGAAGATCTAAAGGAATGGGATCTGAAGTGGAACATACATAAGAAGGGAGGGTCCTTAGACATTGGATCTGAATTAAAATCCACAAGAAAACTTGGATCTCATGAAATTAATGAAAGAAACTTCAATCTTAAAGTTAGAAAGATTCATTTGAAGAAGAAACTAGAGTCATGGTCTGGTTAGATTTTGATGAAGGTCAACAAAGAAAGAAATCCTTACTGGTCTTGTGGGTGATGTAATGATTGATACAGACAAAATAGGCACTTCAGTGTGCTTCTGGGCTTTTCCAAGTAAAGCTAGTCAAAATAAAAAAAGGGAAGAGAGAAGTAAGGTCCTTGGAAGGACCCACGAATGAATCAGAAAAATCTAGACACAGTGAATGTTTAAAGATACCAGACAGGGCCATGAGGATAGTACTGATTGGTCTGAGGGAGCTAGACAAGGAAATGTGGATCTATTTCAGGAGTATTAACTTGTGAAGTTGAATGTGTCAAACTGAATTGATGTATGGACAACGGATTTAACTAGTATTGCTGTCAGACTACATAGTCAAGATAACCAAAGTTATTTGTCGCTTGATGGAAATTCCTGATGATGCTAAAAGCATGCTAGTTCATTTCATTTAAGTTTGACTTTTACATGAATAGATGAACTTGAATGTTGTTGCAAATGAAAACCAGAAATCATTGAATGGATTGAGAAAACAAACTGCTATAGCTTGTTATTAATAGATGGACAGGCAGTTTGTTTGTGACTGAATCCCCGGAAGAAAAGACCTAGTTTGGATAGGGAATTGCATTTCATTTTAAACTGACTAAAGTATATAGTGGGACACAAGAATACTTATTCTATTTTATAGACCCTGCTCACCCCAAAAGAGAAGGAGAAAGGGGATTAGTTGTTAACATAAGTATAATTATTTTCCTTTAAAACTGAGTTTAGCCCCTTAGATGTTGAAAGAGAGACACTGTCTTGTTTTTATGTTTCACCAGCTGACATGTTTTTTTTATGAAGTACAAAGGATAGTGAATAAAAGGGTTTGTTAGTAAACTTCTGTTGTTTATGGTTCTGTCATGTTATATTTGATTTAAAAAATGAAAAATTAGCTTTTTGTGCTTATTAGTGTTACCAATATTCAAATATGACCATGACATGAATGAGTGTTTTGAAATTATTGGCTTTTTCTAAAACTCCAGCAAGATATTAACTACTCAGAAAAAGATTCCACTTATGAAAACTTAGTTTGAATATGCTGAAGCTTAAGCTGTAAAACTTTGGAATTTTTACAATTGCTGTACTATTTATAGCTTTCATAGGGAAACTGCCTGTCATCCAATTACACTGTACTCTGGAGCCATTTTTCTCTGATTTAATTTCCCTTTTATGTGCGGTTACTATTTTTCTAAAATATAAACTCTTGAAAAGATTTTGTTACATAACTTTATGAGAATCAATGCATAAATCTGTTTTTAATTCTCCACTTGAAACAGTTTATTCAAGTTATACCAATTAGACCATGTGAAATTTAGGAATAGAACATAAAATATTCTATATTTTGATAACACTAAATTTGTTAAATTCTTCAAATTGTAGCTTACTCATACAATTCAAAATAAATCTTGATGTGAATATTCTGTTGTACTTATTTTTCAAGAATTTCATGAAAAACAATACTGTTTGTGAAAGAATATACCTTGATACACTTTTCTATTCTGTTACTTGACCTCTTCTATTCTGCAATTATGTGACATTCCCTTAAAACTTCATTGCGCAGTTCTGGGGGATATTCTACGTACAGGTTACACCATTATGAAAAACTCCCTGAAAATCTTAAATCATAAAGTTTGCTCATGGGAAAAGCAATAAAAAATTGAGGAAGAGGATAGAGGATGCTGAGTGCATAGAAGAATGTCAACGGGTGGCGAGTGTGATGCAAACCCATTTAGGTGGGATGCATAATATATCACTGTATTGAAATATTCATCTTTGGAAATCAATTGATTGTTTTTCCTTTTGTAAGATATAATTAAAAAAGTTGGTTTCAGGATAAATTTTGAGGTGCTCATGAGGTAAGCATTTAAAAGGAAAATTATAAAATGACTATCAATTCATGTAAGCAATATACCAGAGGAAGCCATTTATTATGATCAATGATAATGTTATCAAACGGTTATTGTTTTCAGAATCAGTTAGTCACAAACATTTTATCTAAAATGAATTAAAAAAAACTAATCAAATTAAAACATAAATATCATTACTTTTTGTTCAATATACATGTTTTCATATCTTTTATTTTTATCTACACATCTTAAAGGGGTCGATTGCGTAGGGAAACTTTCTTCCTTTAAGGCATCAAAAAGAGAGGGGAAACATTTTAACACTGAAAACATTAGTCATTTTTTATCTTTTACTCTGTAAATATTCAACCAGCATAGATAGGTACTTCAGCTTGTATTTAATAATCTAAAGCTGTTTATAAAAATTAATCTAATAACAATAAATGTTGATTATTCCAATTCTTATACCCTTTGCTTAATGTTATCAGCTGATTATCATTATCTAAAAGACCTATCTCAAAATGATCATAATAAGCTGCTTCCTGTGTTCATCAACTATTTGCACATACATTTTGTTTTAATTGAGCAACTTTAAAAGATATCTAACTCTATTTAGACTCTAATTATTATTCCATTTTAATAGTCTACTTTTCTATCCTTTTTTTTTTTATCTAGTGGCTTCATTCTACTCGGGACAATCAGAAAATTTCAGCTGCTTAGATTCTTCTCGTATAATTCCCTTTGATTACGTCAATGATGATTACTGTGATTGCCTTGATGGATCCGATGAACCAGGTATTTCATTTGCCTATTTCTGTTTTAATAAATATTGTGCTGTTTTTTTTTTTTTTCATATTTAATTTTACAACCATTTATAAAATTATATGTATAGGTAGACCACCAACTTCCTGACATCATTGGTTCCTGAACAAAAATGAAAACATGGTTAATAACTTTGTTAAAATGAATAAAAACATAGTTATGAAATAGAATTTTTATTTTCATTGTCTTTGTTACAAAAATAAATGAAAGGTATTTACATAATCAAAAGTTTATCTACAAAAAATAAATAACTTTGTAGATAATGAAATGAAATTTTCTTTAATTTCATTAATTTTTGGTACAATAATAGATAAAAAATTGAAATTTAATCGAGAAATGTAAAAAAAAAAAAACTTGATGCAGTTGGAAAATTGTTTTCATTAGATTTTAATTACCTTTTTATTTATTTTTATAACAAGAACAGTGGAAGTAAAAAGTTTCTATTTCATTACCTACAAAGTTATTTTTAAAAGTTTTGTGCATTTATCCTTGTATTGTAGTGTGTATTTTATCGATTAAAAGATTTAATTTATTAGTTCAAATTTAAGAAGTATCCCTACTGTTGGCACTCCCTCATAAGAAAAGTGGGACTTGAATGTCCTAGGATGCCATTGACCAGGACACAATTGAGCAGGATGCTGATGATCAGTCTGCAAAAATATGGGACACTTATGTTCACGAGCGGGACATAGTTATCCAAGATGCAATTGATCTATTACCATCTGAGACAGATGTGGTAAATCTAACACATTATTACCATAGCTAAAATTATAACCAATAACTGAAGATCTTAATTTATGACAACAAAGATAATATTGAAATGAGTCTTAGTTATGGAAATCACTAGTATATATTAACTACCATGGATAGGTAATACAAAAGTAATACTACTGACAATTGGCAGTTTTTGTCCAATAGACTACCTTGTCTAGTCTGATATTAATTAAATGAAGATACAATTATTACTACCAAAACTTTTATAAGTAAACTTTTCAAAATAATAAAATAGTAAAAAACAGGTGTTATGTTATCATTTTCCATAATTTTCCCCAGCTTTTGAATCGGCACCTTAGAATTTTTGTGGTCAATTCTTATTCCAGATCAATTTATATGCCGGCATACATATGGTGATTAATGATTCTAATTTTTGTCTAGAATGAAATATTTTCTTGCATCAAAAGTAAAAATATATTGAAATATAGATAATTCATTAGAAAATATTGGAATGATACTTTTAATTAGTAAATATTAAAGAAAAATATTTTCAAATGTAAATGTTGAAAATCATCAATTTTATTGTGTACTATATATATTTATCTGTTGAGTCTTCTGAAAGACAAGTGTTTGAAGATTTCTTTTTCAATTTTTACTGATTTTATTTGTGGAAAATGAGTTGACTCCTTTAAATTTATCTTAATAAAAATCGAAAATAACCTCATGACTTTGAATGACCCCTGAAAACAAGTTCACATAGCTCATTACCTTCGTTGTGAAAAGATATGCACCTTTGCCAAATATCAACTTCCCAGGTATAAAATTCTGCTTTGCAATTGCTCTGATTAGCTAGAAATTATTATAAATGGAACTTCATGTAGCCTATGACCTTCGCTATAAAAAGATGCCATATCTCAGCTTCTTAGGGGCAAAATTATAGCCTTCAGTTGCTTTGATTCGTTAGAAATTATCGAAAATGACCATAAATGATCACCGAGTCCAACCTCTATGCTGTAAATGGATGTATGCCAGATTTCAGCTTCTTAGATGCAAAATTAACTTTGGGTAACATCAGACACAGGCAGGCTCCAATTTAGCATTGAGATTACGTTGTAAATAGAACTCCACACTGAAACCTCTGAAAAATCACTGATCTTATGTCATTGGCCATCAAAAGAAATACCGCTATCCAAAATTTCAGTTTCCTACTTGCAAAATTGTGGCTTACAAAGAGGAACAGACAGACAGGTTTTGAATTTACAAATACATTCAGACTAGTAGGTATACCTGGTGTAGTTGGGAGGGAAATAACTTCAAATTTAACAACACTGGAAAACAAATTATATCTTATAATGTTTTCATAAAATTAATGTCCGTTTAGATCAATTATTTGTACACATGACCATGTCAAGTTGAACATTGTAGATACATTGTAAATAGCCCCCCTCCTCCTAGAGAAAATGAACTTTTTCTCAAGAATTAATTATTACTGGAGAGAACAAAGGTTATATGGATTGAAAACACAACAAATTACTTGCAAAAATTATTTTGATTCATGTTTTTTTTCAAAATCAACTAAATCTAATATTTGAGCATGGGTTATCCTTGGAGTGTGTATGGGCCTGCCTGTGGTGTATGACACCCAATATGAAATATCATCCAAAATGCCCACATGTCCACTTCATTAAGACAGTTTTTGTCTCAGTTGTTTGTATTTTGTAAGAAATATTTGTAAAATAATGCAAATGTCTAAAGATTTTATTTTTCTTTTTTTAGCATTTTTTGGGATGAAATTTGGAGAAAATTAGTTCCCCTTCTTATATTTATCTTGTTAAAAATTAGATATAATCTTTGATCTTGAATGACCTCTGAAGGCAACTTGGCATAGCTTATTACCTTTGCTATGAGAAGATTGGCCCTCTCTGCTAAATATCAGCTTCCTTTCTTACAAATGTTGGCTAAAAATGATTATAAATGACTCTGACCTTAAATGTCATCTGAGTTCAATTTCACATACCATATGACCTTCCTTGTATAAATGCTAAATTTTTGCTCCCTAGGGATAAATTATAGATTACAATTGATTCAGTTTGCAAGAAATGACCCCAAATCAACTGATGACCATGAGAACATTGGCCATTTTCAGCATCTTTTGGGTGATTTGGGCCTTTTTGGATATCAAAAAAAAAAAACCCCACTTTCTGGCAGTCAAACTAGTGTTAAAATATTTTGTTAAGTTAGCAACACTGGGTTTCAGTTTTTTTAATTGTATTAACTCCTATAGCAATGGGGTATGGAAGAATCAGTTGAATTTGGGGGAGGATCCAGGTATTAAAAAGATATAAAATTTTTCAGTGTTTTTTTTCTCATACATTTTTGTCTATGCTCATGACTGTTCACACTATATCTCCAAAAGGTCTCAATGAATTTGAATGAAATTTTGTGGAAGGATGGACAATAGGCCACACAATAAGTAATTCAATGTTTGGGTGCATCCATGCACAATCAAGTACCTTATGTCATAATTATATGTCTATACCTCATATCGCCAAAATCTAATGCCTGTTCACATAATATCTCCAAAAGGTCTCAATGAATTACAATGAATATATGTAGGAAATGGAAGGAGTGATTGAATTTTTGGATGGATCCATGTACATGATGTTGGCAGTGGTATAAGCTCTTTGATTGCTTACTAGTTTTATTTTATAGGTTTTCAAACATATTGAATGAAAAAAAATATCATGGTTCTCATACTTATTTTCTTCATAACATTTTATAAAGTCAGAAGTGAAGAAAACTAAAAATGAATAGAATATCTGTACCTAAGATGAATGAATAACCTTATCTCTCCACATACCAGAACTGATTATTCAAAAAAATTTTATCCGAATAGATCCTTATTTAAAATTACCAGCAGATGATTTTGGGAATGTTGGTCCAAAGTAATTATTGAGATTCCAGATATTTTCATCAAGTTTTGTACTTTTTTCACTTTTCACAAACTGAAAATATTTTGCTGAGAGACTTTTTTTTTTTTTTTTCTTTTTTAGCTATTGGGACTTTGTTCTATGTGAAATTTTGTTATAATGGCCTTTTGCTATGAGAGGTACCGCAGTATTAGTAATAGTAAGAAAACACCCATATATGCAGAGCTGTTGTCTTTAGGAAATCTTCTTCCTCCATACAAGCACTTTTGATAAGAAAAAAGTTTTTAGATGGTGCCTAGTAGTGTACTCCTACAAATTTCTAAAGTTGTAGCCCCAACAATGTGACCTGGAGCATCCGGGGACACATACATACATACAAGCAAAGAGAGAAGAATCTGTAGCCCATTTGGCTGGTTGGTAAAGCTATGGTGATTCAATTGTTAGTAATTATATGCTTGTGCCTTCACATTCAGTAATATGGGGGAATCTTGATGAATAATGAATAGTATTTGTACAAAAAAATCCCCCAAATTATAGATATCATTTAGAGATGAGTTATAGCCCTGAGTGATGCCAGTCAACCTAATCAGCATGGAGACTGAGAAGAGGTCAACTTCTCACATATTTGAAGTTATTTTCCAGCTAATCTCTGGTTTTAAACATGGGAAAAGAATGATTTTTATATTAAAATTTTCTGTAATAATTCTTCTTATGAATGGCACAAACTTATGTTACAATAAAATTTGATGTTGTTTTCTCAATGTAATAATAGTAAGTTTCATTAATACTGTGGTACCTTTTTTAACAAGGACAGCTTGTTTCATGAAATGTCACGTTGGATGAAAATTTTTTGAGTTTATAATTAAATTTATGGAATTTCAGTAATTTGTTCCAAATAAAAAGCATTGGTCCCCTATAATCTTCATAATAACTTTGTATATGATGTATAATGTACTAATTACTTTCTAAATAATATACAAATACAAACAAACATGTACATAATGTAATAAATAGTCTCATTATAATTCACCAAATGGTTGTCTGTCTGTTGGAAAATAAGCATCTGGATGCCAAATATAAATCTAGATAGTCTTGAATGAAATCTTGATGATTCCAGATATTTTCATCAAGTTTTGTACTTTTTTCACTTTTCACAAACTGAAAATATTTTGCTAAGAGACTTTTTTTTTTTTTTTTCTTTTTTAGCTATTGGGACTTTGTTCTATGTGAAATTTTGTTATAATGGCCTTTTGCTATGAGAGGTACCGCAGTATTAGTAATAGTAAGAAAACACCCATATATGCAGAGCTGTTGTCTTTAGGAAATCTTCTTCCTCCGTACATGCTTTTTTTCAGCAGGCAATTTTCCAGTTTACCTTATTTACCTGCAGATATTTCAGTTTCTAGATACATTACATTCTTTATACTTTTCAGAGTGGGGAGGGTTTACAATGGAGCTGTTGAATTAAATCAAGCCTTTAATCTCTGTCCATCTTAGCCCTTGAATTATGCAGTCGGTAATTTTTTTTTTTTTTGGCCAACAATCCAAGCAGTTCTTTCTAGCATCAGTTCTTTAACGTGGTCTCTTTTCAAGAGGTAACTACTGTTTTATGAATTGAAAGTAGAGATATATCAACATGGGTTGTTTTTCAATGGCTGATGTCAATATTCAAGAGAGTAGGGTAGCCGATGTATAATGCCGATATTTATTTTTGCATCTTATTGAAAACAACTATTAGATAATAATAATAACAAATGAGACACAAATTTGCTGAAGTAGATAGGTTTATAGTGGGGGGTTCAGTCTGCAATTGAAGTCTGTGCTAAATTGGTCACTGATTTATGCCTGCTTGTTTTTTAAAAATTTCTTCCAATTTTTTGATCACTCCCATCCACATGTATTTTGAAAATTGAGATGTTTTGTAGTGAGCGTTGCTCAAAATAACAAATACAAACTTTTGTTACTTTTGTCATATATTTTGGGTGTATGTGGAAATACTGGTAATATTGATATACAGTATCTAAATTACTAGTCTGTAGGCTTGTCTACCATAATATAACATTACTGGAATTAATTTTTGTGACATTTTTATTGATGATAATGATGATACTTAGTTTATTTACTATCTTATCCTATGTTCAGACTTTTGGGGTGTAACAATAGCATCTCTGTTGCTGGGAAATATGATATTTTATTTTTAAAATGGCAAGCTCTTTTTAATTTTACCTTAATAAATCTATGCATTGTAACTTTTAAGGTTTAGTTTTTGAAACCATGAAATGTCTGAGTAAAAAAAAGAAAGAAATTTGTCCATTAATAGGGATAAATTCTAATTTTATCTCTCAAGGTTCTTTGTGATAAACTTGCAAACCAAAGTAAATGATAAGTTCATGATCTTATTAAGGATTTAGTCCTAATCCTTAAAACGAATTCATAAGCTGGTTAAAAAATGTGCGATCTTTAAACAAATTTATATTTAGTTTGGAATAACTTTTTGATCATATAATCCTTAGAAGCTTTAGGTTGTTACACAAGGAAGCTGCTTTGATATGCATTTAGCCTTAATTTTCCATTTATTGTGTATTCTAACTTGATCAAGTAAGATTCTGACCAGCATATATATACTTCAATTTGATATAGCAGGATATATAGTAGTTTCAGTGATACTAAACTACTAGGTACAGTTTAGCATTATAGCTACATTGTAAGTATATAAGTATAAACCCCACTCATAGAACCTTTCAATATTTCCTCTATCAAAACTGACACATTTTCAGAAAGTTTGTTGGTGATTGAAAGGGCATGAAATGAAATGAAAAAAAAAGATTAGAATTTTGCCAGGTCCCGAACTCAACCTGCTGATCGTATTTATTTTGTTCCTAAACACTTTTATATTGAAGATTTCACTGATCTCTTCAGAAATGAAAAGATTTTTTTCATGTGAGCATGAATGCAGTCACCCTAGAAATGAGGATGTGTGCTGTAAGTAAATTGAGACATGCAGATTTTGAATATGCCTTTATTTTCCCTCTGTGAAGTGTAATTCTTGACAAAGCACATACATACTTCACAACTTCATAATATCAGTTCAGTTCTGTCAAATTGAAGTTGGACCCAAAAGTATACACACCATTAGCAAATTTTGCTTAGAAAAGAGCACCATTCTATAAAGAATAGCAGAAAAAACCCCCAAAGATTTGAATATAAGGGAATTCTTAAAAATTTTATTGCACATTCAAAATCGTAGTATTTTTTTTCAGCTTTGGCTGTTCAATCAAAAATGCAAAATTGTCAATAATGATACAAATATTGCCACTAGAGTGCTCTAACTTCATCTATATATAAGTACACTACAATGAATTTTCAATATTGATTTGAGAGCTTCACTTCTAGATTGACCTGTTTGTATACAACACAATGTAGCTATATGCACTCTGTGTATCTTTATAATAATCTGCTCATTTAATGTAAAAGAATAAAAAACACATTGTAAAATAAGAACAATGTTATCTTTTCCATTTATGTAGTTCGCTCAAACTAAGCATCAAACAGCCGCTGAAACAAATTTCCATTGTCCATTTTTGGCAATATCCTCAATTTTGTCCTGCTCAGTTACCTCTGTATTACAGCAGTTGAAACCACAGCAATTGCCACAAAACATTATGCATTTCATGTTGCATTGGCATTTCATGAAGAAGCTTTGCAGTTACATTGATGTATGAATTAGAGTGAATCGTCTGGTGCATCCGTCATGATTGGTCTCCGATTTGTTGTCCACCATTTTCCATCCCCAGTACAATGGGCCTATTTCTAACTTTATCAACATCTTCCACTGAATAATCTGCATGCAAACACGCCAAGTGTGATGCATAACAGCATGCTCAGTATGTGGTAGTTTTTCAGGTTGCATCTTAGATGATGATGTAGCTATCAACCTCAAACTTGGAAGGAAATCCTTGTTTTTCCTCCATACATAATAATGGTGAGTCTAATCCCTGCAGTTGTGATATTTTCCCTTAATGTGTTCTCGTCTGAATGTATTTCCATCATCCGTTGTGCCTCCTTTGAATGGCAAGGATGTTTTCTAACACTGCTGGTTTCACATGTTTTGCTATCTCGTGGCTATTAACGAGGCACTTCACTCCCTTCTGACTAATAGGTTTCTGAAACAGCATTATACTTTTATTATTGACATCATACAAACGGAAGAGCAGGATGAGCACATTTGTATCAGTTGCAAAAATCACAACCGGGAGATCCAAAGAATTCCTTCTTTGAGTGCATGCTACTATTTATATATCTGCATTTATAGGACTTACAATGCCCATCGAGAACAAGATACTTCCCTCATAGCTTCACAAATTGTTATTTATTTGCATCATTTGATAAAAATGTCTTCTGATTTTTATATTTTCGTTCACCGCAATATTTGAACAAGACTTGTTCTCCTTCTGTCTCTTGTGGTTATTTTCTTCAGTACTAGAGCCATTCCAGTAGCCACTAAATATAATTGAGCAGGAACTATACATTGATTTCTGTATGTCTAGATAACTTCTCTGTATTTAACATTTGCTGTCCACATCACTCAGTGCAACAAATGTCCTCCATCAAGCACAAAATAGCTGTTTTCAGGAACTTCTGATGCATTTATGGCAGCCACATTATCGCCGTTTTCATCAGACACTTCTACTGTTGTTACTTCCTTATTTAATCTCTGATCTCTTTTACTCTGCAATCTGGCTCTCAAACCTTGCTCCAGTTGATCTTTGTCCTTTTCTCTGGTGTTTTATGGGTGCTGAAATCAAATGGACAGCCTTAGATTGCGCATAAAGTAACCCTGAAACAAGAATATTGGAACTGGAATTCATATTGAAAGGGATTTGCCATATCAACTGATCTTTCGATGAGCATTATGTTAAGTGCACAACCTAAAAGGGTCTTTGTGCTGTTTTCTTTTAAATAGTGATACATTTACCAGGAACGACAAAGACTTCATCTCATC
The DNA here is from genome assembly GCA_963457665.1 of Thysanoteuthis rhombus. NCBI lineage: Eukaryota > Metazoa > Mollusca > Cephalopoda > Oegopsida > Thysanoteuthidae > Thysanoteuthis > Thysanoteuthis major. The sequence continues at coordinate 22,694 of CAUOPZ010000044.1, read as the reverse complement.
CCAACGTTTCACTGACACATATTCAACAGATACGTGATATAGTTTTGTCTGAATTTAGTGCCCTATTGCCTCAGCTGCATCGCTGTTATTACTATCAATAATAGATTTTAAGCCAGTAGAAAGTAATTCAGGTATCACATTCAATCTCTGGGGATCCATGTTGTGAGTTGTGATGTCTATCAGTTGTCTGACATTCTTGCATCATGGCCAACCCATCAACATTTGAGTTTCCTAAAGGTTTCTATGATATTTTGGACTCTCGTTTTTCCTTTAATATATTGTGCTGTCTTTTGGTCTCTCCATGTAATGTTGAGCATGATTCTCTCATGTGCACATTCTCAGTTTACAGATCAGTCTCTTGGTTAAGTTCCATGTTTCAACTCCATAGGTTACTATTGGGAAGATGCATTTGTGGTATACTCTTCTTTTCAGAACTAATGGGATTTTCTTGTTCTTGAAGGTTGAGTGTACTCTACCGAAAGTGTGCCACCCTAGAATGATTCTCCACTTGATTTCTTGTTTTGAGAACGTCATGGAGACTCATTCAATGCAGTTGAAAAAACTCATGAAAGTACGAAATCCTTCAAGTCTGCACACAATATTCTTCAACTTAGTTGTAATGATCTCCATTACCTCAGAACAAAGAGGCTGGTCAGATGTAATGCAGGGTGTTGGTATGTTTATCTCCTTTGCTTGACCTCTTATGTTGACAAAAACAGGATAGATGTAAGAGTAATTAAATAGATTGATTGTGATTGCTGATTTAGGAGGGCACTCTTCCAATGAAATATATTGCATGAATCCACATTATTTGGGTTGTGATCATTTAACTACATGAAAGAATACTGCTGACTGATGAGTGCATGGACTCTTCAAGGAGTCTTCAAGGAAAAGTGTATTGATAAGTCTAAAAATGACTGATTTCAATCTTTTGCTGTTAGGGAAATTGTTAAACTTTATTGGAACTCCTTTTCTTACAACTATATCCTTTACCTTTGTGACTGTCTTAGATCTCTCAATTAGTCTATCTTGGATTACAAAACTCAAGTCTTATTTGGTAGATACTGACATCATTCCCATGCTGTGGACTGTACCTTGTATATGTTATCTGTAACTCTTTGTGTGAAACTTTATGCAGGGGAGAGAATATCTGTCATCCTCATAATCATTTGTCCATATTTTATCCATTTTGGATGTGAAAATACAGCTTCTGTATGCCGTTTTCAACATTGTGTGAGCGAGTGTATAGAAAATTCATCAAACATTACTGCAGTATTATAATCTGCAACCAAAAATGTAACCAGGACTAATGATGTATTTGAACCTATTCAGTACTTACTGGGTCCAGATTGTCTTACCTTATTCCTCTAAATTTAAATATGATTAAAGTATATCGCAGACACAGTCAGCTAACAGTGGTTTGTACTCATTGTCTTTAGTACTGGGGCCATTCCTTCGTACACAACCTTTCTGACAAAGTGATGTTCTTTTGATAACACCCAATGATTATACCTGTTGCAAAATCTAGCCCCATCAATTCATGAGGGCTATTCGGCACTCATTTCTATTAATTGGAATTTGCTGAAATATCTTAAAGAAAATCCAATACAAAAAATTACCTTCACAATGTCCTTAATCATATTTTGAGTGTTGGTTACTGCATTTATTTGCAATGAATATGAGGGAAAGGGAAAAATTTTTATTTTTCTATTTCAGTTAAGGTTTGTGAAGAAAAATTTACTGGCTGTAAACTTTTATGATTTGCATAATTATTTCTCCTGACAATGGCGTTGGCAGAAGTATGCACTCGGAGTGCTTTCTAATATTAAACTTGCATCGGATGACATCAAGTCTTAGATGGAAGCTTTATAAAACTCTATATATTGTTAAACAAATTGACTTTTAGAAAGAATTTAACCTATTAACTGAGGCAGGTGGCAAAAAATTATCCATTGCAAGATAAAAGCCTCAGTTCATTACACCATAATTCATTGCAGGATTATAGCCCTGTCTCACTGATAAAACAGAGTTGCCATCAATCCTATTGAAATGGAAATTTTATTGTATTAGCCAGAGAACCGTAATAACTGTCCGTCGTTCACAGTTAATGAATCAAACACGGCTAGCCAGAAGTGCCTAAATTTTCTTTTCAACATTTTTCTGGGTTGCCTACTGCTGTAGTTATCAGTAAGAGAGAAATCATCACTGAGTGGAAGAAGAAAAGTGGTTGGAAGTCATAATTAGTATGACTAGTATAAAAAGAAGCACCAACAGGAAATGTAATAAAGAGGAGACTTAAGGAGGAGACTTATAAATTCTTTCTTTGTTTGAAGTTATATAAAGAAAATAGAAAAAAATAATGGTTGAATGTGTATCCAAAAACTCTTTAGAGAAACTTTTTCTATTCTGCATAATGTTGTGTAAAAAAAAAAAGGAAAATATCATCTGAAATACATTGATAACTTGACAGTACTCAGAGAGCGCACATCTCTACCAAGGCCATTATCACTAATAACTGAATGATGTATCTGATATAGTGGAAGTAACTATAAAAATTCCTGTATCTTCCCCCAAATTTAATAAATTCTCCCTTATCCTGCGCTGTACTTGCCCACAAGATATTAAAATGCAATGAGAACTTTTGATGATAATGTGTGAACAGACACAGACCTGAGTGAATATATATATATACCTCTTCCAGCTCCAATGGTAGAGGTAAAATGTGTGATCTTGTAACATTTTGTTGATATGTAATGCATCGATTCATTTTTCTGTTATAAATAGTAAAATCTTAAATTAAAGTTATCAATACATACCCTAACGGGCAGAGTAAGTTGCTGTCCAAAAAAGAAGTAGGAAGATAAATCGAAATCAGATAGCATTTAATTCAATATGTTTTTAAAATGTATTTAATACCACATTTTACACTGCTTGAAAAAAGGCTTGGGTAGTGCTGAAGACGTGGAGTGCTAGTATAAAAAAGGATATTGGGTAATGTGAAAAAAGGGTCAGGTTAATGTAAAAAAGGGGACTAATGTAAAGAAGTGGTTAGTTGGGCAGTTAAAAAACAGGCGTTAATGCTATAATGCTAATCCCTAAGAAGGGTGACTGATGTAAAAAAAAATAGGAGTCTGATGTTGAAAAATGATAAAATGTTTGAAAGGAAAGGTGTAATGTATAAAAAAGGGCGGGGGCAAGCTAATGTTCTAAAATTTGGCAAATAGTGAAAAAGGGCATTGGGAGCAGATGTTAGGAAGGAGATGGGTTACTGTTAAAAAGGGGGAAGAGTTCCCACTTTATTCAGAGCCCATTAAATACAAGTGAACATTCCCTCTTGATTTTGACCTCTAAAAATGAGAAAATTTCACCCAGTGATTTTGAAATTTCCACCTGATTTTGTCTTGAAATGAAAAAAAATGTTCCCTTTCCATTGTTACAATCAAGAGGGAATGTTTGTTACCTTTAAGAGAAAAAAATCATTCTCTTTGATTTTGACCTATAAAAGTGAAAAATCCAACCCCCTCAACTTAGACCGCTAAAAGTAAAAAATTCCCTTTGATTTTGGTGCCTGAAAGTGAAAAATAGATTTCCTTGAATTTTGATGCCTAAAAGTGGAAAAGAAATTACCTCTCAATTTAGACTCCTAAAAGTTAGGAAAAAAGAATTCCCCATCCATTTTCACTCCTAAAAGTGAAAAAAAGGAATTACCCTTTGATTTTGAACCTTAATAGTGGAAAAAAATAATTCCCCCTTGATTTTGACTGATATAAGTGGAGAATAATGATGGTAAAAATCATTTAGCAATACGCTTTATGACTTAGATAATTCTCTCTCATGATTGTTCAAGTGAACTCACTATTGGGAAAATAAGAAAGAGAAAATAGATCTTCCTCTCCGATCTCAACCCTTAGAAAAGAAAAAAGAAATTTCCCCTAGATTTCACCCCTTGAAAGTGAAAAACGTGAATTCCTTATTGATTTCAATCCTTAAAAGTGTAAAATTAAAGTTCCTTCCATGTTGATCCCCAAATTTTGTGCCTTGGAAAAATGTATCTTGACTTTACTTGATGGAAACCTGCACTAATGAAAACACCACAATCCGCGTGCAACCTATAAACATTGCAATATGAGATATGTTGAAAAATGTATTCGCTTCTTTCCTTATAAAGAATGCATTTCTATCCTCAAGGATTGAGTTGAGAAAAGAGAATGAAAAATACTCTTATTATGTTATCAAAAATTATTTTAACCACTGATGAATAATCACATAAATAGATAAATAGCCCCCCCCCCCCCGATTTGAAACCCCATGAAAACATATTGGTGAAGGTTTCAAAAACTGATTTGCTAAAACACTTCCTGGTGATCCAATCCATATCCACAGAAAATTTTATGGATTTATATCTAGTGGTGGTAGGCAAGTACAGACAGATAGATGGACTTCTGGCAAATTAGAATAAGATTTTGTGTTTAAGCTTGTAGCTAGAGATATGCATAAAGTACACTTTCAAGCAATACCTACCTCTGTTGATAGGCTGGACCACCATAGCATGTCATTTACATCAATGCATTGCTACAATTCTTGATAGGAAAGGTCCATGATGCACTTTCAGAGAATGTATTATTTATTTGAGTTCTATCTTTGTATCTATCAATTTAGAGAACTTGAAAAATCATTACCCTGTAAAATAATTATTTCTTTTGAAGATATGTGGAAAGCATTTTTGTCCGCCTCAAACTATGGTGCCCTGAACTTTTAAAATTTATCTGTGAACTGAATATATCTGTTGGAGCTTGATTGGATTTTAGCAATGAAATGAAAAATCAACCATAGAATTTTTCTAAATATATTGTCTCGTATGGAAATTGAGAATGGTAAGGTCGTGGATGAAGTTTATGATACCTGAAATATTGTAGTGGATTCTGTGTAAAAAAAGAAAAAAAAATTTGACTGATACAAAGTAGTCTTTTCATAAATAAATCCAGTACTCAATGAGTTGTCTACCCCAGACAGTGAAATGGAAAGATGGGCACCTCGCAGATTTTGATATAGATTGAAGTAAACAATGACACCATAAACAATTGAAAATTCAATTATTTGTAAAAAGCATTTAAAAAAAAAACTCCGAGAATTTACACTGAAGAAAGTTATGTTTTCTGCTTTGAGAAGATTTTCAAGTGTTCAAAGAAAAGTGCAGTTTTGTTTGTTTGTTAGATGAATGGTCTATGAAAATCAAAAAAGTATGAGGTTGATAATTTTCTATGGAGGGGCATTTGGTGTAATGGTATGGATGATAGGATGTAGCTGAAGTTGTTTATATTCTTTTTGCACTAATGCCCTTAGGAAAGACATGAATTCACCCCCCACCCCAGCTATGGGTAAAATACTTCGACAGACTTGCCTTGGAAGGTAACTAGTCTGGTTGAAGGATAACTCTAAATTCAAAACCAGCTCACTGGAAAATGGTGGAACAGATGAGCTTGATTGACCACTAACTTCCCCAATACCAACATAATCGTACAATCATTTCGGAAGAAGTTGGGAAAGGCCTTTGTCTAGCAGTAGACTTGAAATAGCTGCTGCTGTTGATGATGATGAAGAATTCATATATATATATATTTGTATAGTTTCTTTGTTGAGGTGTGATACCAGAATTTTTTCTTGGCTATAAGCTGAAGACAATTAGTTGTTCAGCTCATAGGAAGTTTTGAGGCGGAGTTAGTACTAACCACTTCTGAATTTCATACTCTTGTGAGTAATTATAAAGAGGTGCCCTAATTGTAAACAAGATGTTTGATCCTTCTCTTCACCCAATTAATTTCTTCAAATTTCCTGACAACTTTGAAATCTTCTGTATTTGAGCCTGAATGAAGTATTCCTTTTCTCTGACTAATCGCTTTTTTGTGTTAAAACTGTCAGCATAAGAATTCTTTATCTTTATCTTTCCAATTCTCAAGTTCAAAGGGAAGTGTGAAAGTAGTGTGAGCCTCCAGTTTGCCCTAGTTGGGCACTAAGAAATTCAGTAGCTTGCAAAATTGTGGTATTATTAGTTGTAAGGAGTCAACTATAGTTGGCTAGATTTAGACATTGTTGAGTCTCTTTCAATTAGGTTGAACTCTTGATGATGGATTTGCCTTGAACTTGTTGGCCATATATGTCTGGCTTAGGAAAGTACATTCACTTGGATTAAGGCTAAGAAATGTTTGATCAACTGTACGTTGGGTATTATTTTGATGGGTTTTATTACATTTAATAACATCTTGTTTCTTCAGTCTATTTTAGATGTTTTCCTCTAAAAATTCCAGTGATGTCATAAATAGAATTTATTCTGACTATTATTTTTCGATTGATTTTTTTTTTCATATGAATTCAGATTTTGATGCTATAGTTGTTCAATTATAAACGGTGATGGCGATTCTCTTTTAATAACTATTTTTTGAAATACTAGTAAAATAGCCATTGCTTTGCTAACAGTATACCTAGAGGTAGAAATCTGAAGTACTGTTGTATCCTGAACTGACCATCCCCCAACATTTAACCAAACCTGAGAGACCTTCGAAAACTAGTTCAAATCTACGTTTGCTTTTCTCCCCTTCCCACTTCGGGGTCATTATGCTGTGATTCCATTCTCAGAACCTCTTCTCTGCTCTTTTATTGACATGAAATTTTTTATTCAAAAAAATATGACAGGCATGCAAGCAGACCAACAGATAGACAGACAACAGTGACAGACAGACAGGCCCGCTGATCATTATAATGTAGATTATGAAAAGCAGTCTCATTTTCTGTGTTCCCATTTTGTTTGTGCTTGGTTCAGCTCTTCTTTTTGTTACTGAACTTTCTTTTGACAAACAAACAATTGCTTCAATGCAATTCATGTCATTAAAACTTGTTAACCACAGATAAAGATTACGTAGTATAAAAGTATTTTCATGTTCTTCAGGTATCTTTATTAAGCTGTTTGAAACTCTGTCTCATCAAAATACGAAAACGGAGAGAGAGAGAGTAATATACATTGACAGGATTGTTTCATTGCTGTGTGGTGCAAGTCTCTGGATCTCCCACTATGACATTGTCTGGGTAAAATAAGACAATGTAAACAGGCCAAAATCTCTCAATTTTTGACTCTTCGAATGTTTATCTCTGAATATGAAAACGGGAAGTAAACAACCACAAGACCATTTCATAATTGATGTGGTAAAGAAAATATTGTGGAAATTTTTCACTCAACTTTAACTCTTTTGAGACTTTAGGATATGTATATCTGGAAGTTTTTATGATTGCTGGGAAATATGTTTGGATGTCTACTGGGAGATTAATATCACAAAAATAAGTAAATGAGATTTTCCCAGCTTTTACAACCACAGGCAATGACGTCACCATTGTATAAAACCCACATTGAAATGAATTCACATTTCATGACTGAAGAGGAAAGATGGCGAAGTGATCTAATCTCGTATTTTCATCCTAAAGATAAGTAGATTGTTACTAATTTTTTTCCTGTTGGAGATTTATGATTAGTTATTATGTAAAAGTATAAAAAGTAAGAAAAACATTACTTTTAATTTTATTTTACATTTCAACATTTGGGACAGCTTTTTTCTTTTTTTTTTTTTTTTTTTTTTTTTAAAGAAAAAAATAGGGTATAGTGTTTTGGGGCTTATTCATTATTCTTCACCTGATCAAAATTTTCATAACCAGTTGAAAATGTTAAGTTTATTTCTTGAGGTTAGGGTTTTCATGGTGGGGTCTAATGAAAAAGACCCAGCATTATGGGTCTTTTTTGATGAAGAAAAAGAAAATGCAACTTTATTTTTATTTTTATTTTTATTTTTTCTTCGGCTTTCAGACTTTGTAAGTTTTTGGTGGGGGCTAATGAAAAAGAGCCATTTTTGGATATAATCTGCTGATATAAAGAAATGAGAGAATTAGATGACCCATAAATTCAATATATTTTTTAGTGATTGTAATAATGAAAAGTCATATACTGAAAATACAAATTATAAGGGTGAAATATAAATTGGATAGCAAATGAATTGACTGTGTCATTATAAGTTGTATTATTTTCAAAAAGAGAATGATCTCGAAATACAGTTTTTTTTACTTTTAATCAGAATTAGCCACTGCTTGGTATGAAAGATTATGGATGACCATTCTTTCATTATTTTGATAACTTATTTTAATTCCTCCTCTTCATTCTATGGTATTTACTTTTAACTAGAGTACCATATGATACACATTTCTTTTGACTGTGTTTAGAGTGAAGACTTCATTACTTATAACTTTGATTTCCTATTTAGAGGAATGTAGTATGCTAAAGGAAATGAGTGTGAAGACTATGTCAATTTGTGTCCTACATTATCTTGGTAAGTGTATATACATGGTTACACTAATAAGTCTTTGAAGCATTGTGCATTGAATTTCATCCCACTTTTGAAGTGTTTGTATGTGCTGTTTTGTTTAGTACTCAAGCTGATCAACAGATGGCAGATCATTTCAAAGTGGAAGAAAAAGAAATATGTCTTATTGAGCTAAAAGAGTTCATATTCATAGCAGCATAGATCAGTCTGGAGTTGACTTTGATTTCTCACCATAACAAGAACAACCCTCACCAAAATGTGGGGTGTAAACTGATAAATAAAATCCATATTCCTCTATCGTGATTTGAACTCAAGACTGGCTGACCTATTGACTGAGCTGAATTGACAAGTCTTAGATATTAACATAAATTTATCGTACTGATACACTTGGGCTTATTTCATTCTCATAAATACATTTATACAAAAAAAAATATTTCTAATTTTTATTTGTTATGTAATACTCCAAATTGAAGTAGGAGTGTAGTTTGACCCTGCAGCAGCCAGTCTTGTTGACCCTTAAATTAATATGAGGTCAGCTACTTTTTTTTACCTCCCACTCATACAAGAAAATAACTAAAATCAGTTGTTTCTTTGTTGATTATTGTAGATACTGTCATAGACTTTTTGATGCTCCTTTAAAAACGTACAGCAAAATGTTAATATATAGAAGTAGTAATTTGGGTTATAATTGCAAGAATATATAATGAAGATTGTATTCTCACAGAGGATTTCTAAGTGATTGCATACCATAATTATTTAATTTGACTGAAATTCTGACATTTTCGAAGTGTCAACAGAGATCAGAACTTGATGTTTAAAAATCTGACCAATTTTGAGGGTTAAGCCTTATACAATTACATTCCAAGCCCCCAGCTATGTGTCCAGACCTCCCAATATCATCACATGTTTTCAATAAATGCACTTAAAATGAAGTGATTCAATTGTGGGAGCCAATCTATGTACAAATATCTCCCCAGCATATTAGCTGTATGTCCAAATAACTAAATATCTTCAAATTCTATAGGGGAATTACAATGAAAGTAAGAAGTAGGGAGGGATCCAATTGGAGATGGGGGCTGATCCCCATGCCCTGCATTAGGGCTATTTCTCCATAAAAACCCCAACCAAAGGTGCTGAATAAATTTCAATGAAATTTCGTGGAAAGGCATGACATGGGCTTGACAGGGAGTATTTTGTTTTTACGAGTGGATCAATGTACTGTTACCTCCCTTTATATCTGTATATCCACAACACCCAAAGTCTGAAAAGTTTTTTCTGTGAATGTTATTTTGTGGGAGTGTGCTCCAAGGGCTATGGAGTGAGTAATACAATCTGAGTGAAATTTCAGGGAAGTAATTAAGAGGGAGTGACTCATTTTTTAGAGCCAATCCATTTACAGTTTACCTTCCATTTATCAAAGCTACGTGTCCATTCTATCCAAAATAACTCAAAAAGTTTTCAATGAATTTTAATTTAATTGGAGTGATCCAATTTTTTCAACTCAATCTATATGCAGCTACCTCGTCTGCATCATAGCTGCATGCCAACACCATACCAAAAGTCACAGGAATGATTTTATGAAAATATCAAGAGATACCTAGTCTATATTCTGTATGATTTTTTTTGTAATCAATATATCTCATACATAGAAGAAATGTGAATTATTTAAAAAATCATAGAAAAAATATTGAATAAACCATAAAATGAAAGAAAACATTCAGAAATCATTTCTTTTTTCAATAATAAACTTACAAATAATCAAGATCTTTGGATCAAAGAATCTAAAAATAAATAATTAGTTTTTTGCAATTTAGAAATTTCGTCTAATCAGCTTTTTCACTTTGTGAACTTATCTGTGGATTTATTTTTGCAGAAGTTCATTTCCTGATGAGTGCAGAGAACCTATATATGTAAAACTGAATTTTATTAAATTTGACTAACTATGATATAATTTAGGGTCAGTGCTTAAGATTAAGGATGTTATTGTTTTGATCTGGCAATTTTTCTATAGCCTCAAACTAATTTAACATTTCAGTAGTTAGTATGAATTCTTTCAAGAAAATCGCAAGGTGTATTTTTACTGGTCTACACACATTTGATAATTTCCCCACAAAAATAATGCTTTACTTGATTTAGCTTTCATTTATTTTTCCAAGTGACTTGAAACTAAAGAGATGGAAGTACACAACTGTATTTGTACATGAAATTAGAAACAAGCAGCTGCTGCAAAAACGTAAGCAAATGACAACTCACTCACAATGTTGAATGAATTCAATCACCACATAAATTTCAAATCTTTGCCTTGCATTAAAAAACATTTGCATAAATTTACATTACTTTTGCATTACATAGACACATTTGATTTCTCCTAGACAGAAGTTGAATTTTCAAAAAAGTCTTTGAGTTAATTTTGAAAAATAAAAAATGAGACAGAACTTACAGTATTGATAGAAAATTTGTGACCTAATTTTTTTTTCTAAAATAATTAGAATACAGTGGAAATAATGAAGATTTGGAAATTTAGTATTTCTGTATTAAATATTCAATAAAACATTGTTTTTGACCCCCCCCCCCAAATTTGAATCAGTGATACTGAAAAGCTAATCTTAAGAATTCTTCTAATACGTCACAATACGTTACCAGACTGGCACAAACATTTTTTTTTTTTTTTTTTGATTAAAGTATAAATTGACTAACCCTCTAAAAACATTATTGGGTGATATATTGCAGTAAAATTAAAAAAAAAAAAAATTAAAGAGAAAGGCAGCACCTAATCCAAATTATTAAAAACAGCTACTTGTTATTTCACATGGATGACAAAATGGGAAAGTCATGAAAGAGAGGAATGTAATGACAGTGCCTGTCTGTGTACTGCAGAGGATGCTTCCTGGGAACTGGCCGTTTTGTTGACTGTCTCATATTTTAGTTATCTTTGGGTTATATTGCCAAGGCTTGGACGATGTAGTAATACAAACCTGTTTAAAGGGCAAATTGCCAGCAGAAATATGTTACTTCATGAATTTGTTTTTATCATTGTGAGTTTACTTTAGCAGCTGGCCTGTTGTAATTTTTAGTGTTAAGTTCAAGTAAGTAAATAATTTTGTTTCTATTTTCAAAGACACAATTCTAATGGTGGCCATCTTGGAAAATGGTTACCACTGCGATAATATAATAAATTTTTTTCCATTGAAAATGTTAATCTTATATACTTGAGTTATCATCCCTGAAAGTTGAGTAATTTTGTTAAAATGTAACCTTCTAGTGAGTTGTCATGACTTTAAAAATATTTTATATTCATTTGTGTCTTCCCGCTGGAGCAGCCTCCATCTATCTCCATCCTTACGGTTTTCTCTTCATTACAGGTCAGTCTTGAAGATCTTCGGGAGAGTGGGAATTCAGATCAAGATATGTAAAAATAGAAAATACGTTATAACGTGGACTCACTTAGAGCGAATATAGATATAAGTATTGACCCTGATTTCCATGTTATGACAGGTCTACTGTGAAATATGATATAAAAATATTAACAGATAATACAATGTAAACATAAGTAATAAATGATATAATACGTCACTGTGAGCCATTTCTGAAAGAAAATGTAGAAAAACCCCAGCAAAAATTGACTGAAAAGCTCCAGAAAACCATGCCAAAACACTTTTTGGTAGTTGTTGTTGACCTGAAAAATAGTAATGAATAATAGAAAAGATATATCACTGTAAGAACTGCTGGCAGCGTTTACGGAAAGAGAAACACTAAAAAACCCTTGGTGAAAATTCATTTGAAGAAAAAAAAAACAACCTTAAAAAACTCCAGAAAAACGTGTGAACCCTTTTACTCCTAGCTGCACAAGAAAGGCTCTACCGGAAATGTGTAACAGTCTTCGTTTTCAGGACAGAAGAGTTCCTGGTCTCTATACTATCTATTTGAAATCTGTTCATATTTTCAAGTGGTATGAAGCATTTTATGAATAAGTTTCACAAGTAGAACTGAACAGATCATGAATTTAAGAGTTAAAATAGTTGTGGAATTTGATTTGCTAGTTTGTGTTTTTGCTGTCAGTAGACAGCAGAGAAATGATTTTGGAATTGAGTCCACTTCAAGGTTTTATATCAAGGGGCAAATAACCACCTTTAAAATGCTTGAATCAGTTTTAGGCAGTATGCTCAAATATTTTTTCATTTCTTTCCACTTCTCAAATTCTGTAAGCAGCTTTGCAGCCCTGTTTGAGATAATGCCTCAGAATTTCAAGAATCTTACTACTTGTATCTACCATTATGACCTCAGCTATTTTCAAGAAATGGACACCCATTGTACAGTTATCTACCCCCTTGGTATCATCACCTTAAGAGATTCATGTAGATTCGGTGATGACACTAAAGGATGTCCCTTTCAACAGAATGGTTAGAAAGTGGGCAAATAAATGCATGATGGGTGATATTGTCTATTTTCACACCATTGCAGACTCTCAAGTTTCCATTCTTTGGAAAAGACAAAATAAGACCATTATGTAACTTCAAATTTTCTGTGTGATCATTCAAACTGTATTTGAATTTAGTTAGATCTATGTAACTCATGTGCTTGTACCTTGTGCTACAATCTTATCAATCTCACCTTATAGATCACCATCGATAATACTTGTAATTATATTTTGAGGAATCTCAGAAAAGTATTTTTCTTTCTATTCCATAGCTTTAAAAGTTATGGGCTAAAAACTTTGTAAATTATAAACCCCCAAAATTGCACTGTATATTTGTAAGTGTATTGGTTAAAAGATGAGTACTTTTTTGTGCATGTATGTCTTTGTTAGGGTGAAATGGGATTTGTTGTAATCTACTTTTCTTTTTTACTTCCATGTTAATAATCTTCTTTCAGGTACAGCAGCTTGCATTAATGGGAAATTTCACTGTACCAATGCAGGCTACATTCCAAATAATATTCCATCTTCCAGAGTTAATGATGGCTACTGTGGTGAGTTCCTCTCGTCTTATTTCCTCTTTTATGAATATCTCTCAATTCTGATGTTTTGTGAACGTGTTCCCTACACTGTGTCTCTTTCCTTTCATGATGCTGGATGATGGGTTTGCCATGGATTTATGCTTTTTCCAAAGGCATTAGTTTGCAGTGAATGCTAATTGTCTCAGCCAGAGCTTGCCTATTCCATTTCCTGTGCTGCTTATAACCTGGCCACCGTATACTCTAATACAACTAAGAAAAACTTTTTTTTCTGAAAAAGTTTTCATAAATGTAATATTATTTGCTTGATTAACCATAATCCATACTATTACTTAATCATATATATATATATATATATATATATATATATATATATATATATACTGGATGTTGGTGAAAAATATCTATTAATATTTCTGTGGAGTTTGAGCATTTTTGTCACATACTTTAGGACTGAAGTTCCCTTCTTAGAAGCTGTTAATAATGTTAAGCAAATTTATCTGAGGATTTAGTTAAGAGGTAGGGGATTCCGTTTTTCAATTTGTGAGTAGGAGATACTTTTATGCAAAAAAATTATTGCCTTTAAATAAGAGTCCATTGTTAGGGACAAAAAAAAAATCACACTGTTAATTATTTAGATAGATTTCATATTGTTAAATATATCGATAGATTTGCCTTTCTTCTATTTTATTGAAATTTTTTTCCACTGCTGTTCAGATATATATAATATTTATTTTTCAGATTGTTGTGATGGGACTGATGAATATGATGGAATTATTATGTGCCCTAATAAGTGCAAGTAAGTGTATTTTTTCAGTTGGAAAAAAAGAAATTCCCAGAAGTATACTTTAATTTCAATATTTCTATTGATTTTGCATTTTAGTACTTTTTAAAAGGAATAGAAGTAATTTCTCTTTCTATAAAGAATTTAAGTGTTCAATTGTTGTACTATTTTATATTCAGAAAGGTATCATTGAAAAATACACACATACACATTTATGTAATATTTTTCTTGTGGACCATGGTGCTGCAAGAGCACCATGCTGTGTAATGTTGCTGGGGTTTTCATAGTTTTGACAGGTTTGAGATGTTAGCCTCATACCTAACCCTCCTCCTTTACCCATGTTTGGGTTTGGTAAGATGGCCTTAGCTATTTACACATAGGTAGCAGACAAGATGGATTCATGCCCTTCTCGATGACATTAGTGCATCACAAATAGCCTTATTGGAAACTTGATCTTTGTTCACCGATTCTATTTCCTACACAAGTCACTAGCTCCTCTCCTGTCTATGTAGTATAAGCATTGTGGTTACTCTGCTTTGTCAGATTATTTTTGCTTTTATATGTTTTCAGAAATAGTGTGCTGTAAAATGGCTACTTAGGTTTAGCATTAGCAATATAGCTATTTCCATTCATGGCAAATTCACCAATTTTTTTGAAAGGTGATTGGCTCCTTGCCAATAATTGAATCCCAAGATAGTTATTAATTGAGTTTGATAATGCAACTACGACTATAATCAAATTTTCACAATTTTTGTAACAGGAAGAAGTGTTATACCGCGCAACCAATTAAGCCCACCCTACCAAAAACACTAAAAAAATGTCATAATTATAATTCTACCCACACTGCAAAAAGAACAACAGGTTGTCAGCCATTTTTATTGTTAAAGCAGAGAAAGTGTTATTATATTGCTTAAGTTTGCCTTTTGATATTCTACATTTTCGAACCCGGATTAGCAATTATAACCGTTTGGTCAAACAGTGATTCACATTCTTCTATACGAGAAAATGTGGGAATAAATTTTTGGCTCCCCAGGATTTGTAAATGCAATTAGTAGGTGAATAATCTCCCTTGGATTTGAACGTGCCAAAATTGAAAA